>OX333081.1:8575000-8759203 GCA_946863875.1 Alloplasta piceator | reverse complement strand
TTTTTTTTTTAGACACAAAAAAGGCAATTGGAAAATTTCATCCTGCAGATTTTTTTGTTTTATCGAAAATTACTCAAGAGATTACTCACATGAATTTAAAATTAAAAGAATCTTTTTTTTCTTCTATTTAGGATCATTTTTGTCATTTTATTTCAATTTTTCTTTAATGTAATAATAATACAAAATATCTCTAGAACATTGTCAAATATTTTTGAAATGCTGCTCTTTTATACACTAAAATTTTTGAATACAATGAATACAATAATTTATTGAAGAAAAAAAATGGAGAAAATATGGTTTTTTTAGATCTTGGAAACTCAATGTAATTCTTCAAAATAATCGAAGATTATTCTCCATTAATTATATTTCGTACAGTTGTAAAGAAAGTGACAATGGGGATAAAATAAAAAATAAAATTCAAAGAAAAAACTAAACAAAACAAATCGTGTTTATTATGAATCCATTTTTTTCTCTTATTTAAGATAATTTTTATTTAATTATTATTTTACTTTTTCCTTGATATAATAATAATACAAAATATCTCTAGAATATTGTCAAATATTTTTCAAACACTGCTCTTTTATATACTTAAAATTTTGAATGCAACGATTCATTTGTTAAAGAAAAAAAAGAGACAATATGGTTTTTCTAAATCTTTGAAAATCAATATAATTAGTAATAAGGGAAGTGACAATGAGGATGAAAAAAAAAAATGTAACCAAACAAAACAAAACGTGTTTACAATTAAGTTATTTTTTTCTTCTATTTAAGATCATTTTTGTTTAATTATTTTTCTTCATTTATTTTACTTTTTCCTCATGTAATAATAATTTTAAAAAAATCTCTAGAATATTGTCAAATATTGTTCAAATGCTGCTCTTTTATCTACTCAAAATTTTGAATGCAACGCGGTTCATTTATTAACGAAAAAAAATAGAAAATATGGTTTTTTTTTAAAATCCAAACCCAAACCCAAATAAACCCAAAAAAAAAAGAAAATATGGTTTTTTTTTTAAATCTCAGTTAGAAATCCAGTCTAACCCCTCAGAGTAATCGATTCGCTCCGCCATTAATTATATTCCATACAGTTGTGGGGGAAGTGACAATGGGGATGAAATAAAAAATAAAAAATAAAAAAAACTAAGCTAAACAAAACGTGTTTGTAATGAAATACATTTGTGGCGAGCTAGAGCCAACAATGAGAGAAAATATTGTTGGTTTTTTTTTTGTTTTGTTTTTTTTTTTTCGTTCCTCACAATTTTCACTCCCAAGGTAGGGCGCACCGCAGAAACCGCGAGCGGTCGACTTTATCAACCCTCCTTTCTCACGGCGCGCATTATATCGCCCACTGTGCACATACTTTTTTTCAACTCTCCTCCGGACTCATTTTTTTTTTCGCAAAAGTAGAAACTGCGGCGCGAGAAATACACCGGAGAGTCTGGAGGAACAACACAAAAGCGGAAGAATTAACAATGGGTCTCACGCGAGTAAAAGGGTTGGAAGAAAGAAGGGGGAGAGAGGAAGAGAGGGGAGGGAGGGAGGGAGAGAGAGAAGGAGGACGGGAGGGAGGGAGGGAGAGAAGGAGGGAGGGAGGGAGGGAGGGTGTGCATGGGCGAAGGATTTTCCCACCCTCCTTTTTTTATCAAACACAGGCGAAAAAAAATCCAGTTCTCTCACATTTTTATTTCCGGATAAGTTGCAACTTCCGGTTGGCATATTTTCCTGACGAGGGCGATTGTAAACAACCGAAACGAAGGCTCGTCCCGCTTCTCTCATTCATGAAAAAGCTTCTTCCAGAGTAAAAACGATGCACCGGTCTTCCTCCCTCAAGCTTTAATTAACGACTTGTCGTATTAAGGGGTAAACAAGAACGACGCTGATAACTTTATTAATTTGCACTTTGTCCAAGATCGAGAAGAGACGTATACATATATAACAGCAAAATGAGCGAGGTAGCGAGAAAAGAGGAAGTTGGAGGATGTATATGGGTCATTCCATGTCAAATCGACCAAAAGTTGAAATCGACCCCTTTCAATTTCGATGAAATTTGGTCAGAAGTTTTCGTTTTTGATAAAACGAAGTTCTACTGAAGGAAAAAAATTAAATTTTGTTTTTTTCGGATTCAAAATTTCACAATTTTTCAAATATTCCAAGTTTATTTTTTAAATATCTCGAAAAATATTATAGTTACGAAAAATCGTTCTAAATTCGTCTTAAAAAGTATACTTGGGGCTATGAAAAAAAAATATTCCGAAATTTTTTTTTGAAAAAAGATGAATTTGGAGAATTTTGAATTTTTAAAAATCGTGAAAATCCAAGTTCCGTATTAAATTGTTGGCTCAATTTTTTTTTCTGTAATACCTTGTACTAATCCTAAAGACCCCGAAATGTTCAGGATGGTGTTTTTTTGTTTAAAAAATATAAATTTATGAATTTTGGTAAAATTTTCTTCTTTATCAAAATTTTTATTTTTTTTACTACTCAAAATTACAAAACTACATGATTGCTCAACTTTACTTAACAGAGAGGTAAAAAAAAAAAAATTTTTTTACCGAAATTCAAAAATTTATATTTTTGAAACAAAAAATCACCATTCTGAAAATTTCAGGATCTTTTAAGATCAGTACAAGGTATTATATGAAAAAAATTTGACCAAAAATTTAATGTTGATCGTAGATTTACACGATTTTTAAAAACTAAAAAATTGCTATTTTTGAAAAAACAGAAGACACCTTTCTGAAAATTTTAGGATTTTTTAAGATCAGTACAAGGTATTGTATAAACAAAATCGAATGAAAAATTTAACACGGTACTTGGATTTGCACAATTTTGGAAAATTGAAAATTCTCCAAATTCATCATTTTTTAAAAAATTTTTTCGGAATATTTTTTTTCTCGTAGCCACAAGTATACTCTTCAAGACGAATCCAGAACGATTTTTTTGTAACTATAATAATTTTCGAGATATTTGAAAAATTGTGAAATTTTGAATCTTGCGTAACTTGAAGAAAAAAAAATTTAATTTTTTTCCTATGGTAGAACTGTGTTTCATTAAAAACGAAAATTTCTGACGAAATTTCATCGAAATTTAAAGGGGTCGATTCCAACTCTCGATCGATTTTACATGGAGTGACCCATGGAGAAGTGTGTGAAACAGTAGGGGCGGCTTTATCTCGACGGATAAAAGAGGAAGCTCTGGCCTAGAGAGTGTAGGCAAAATTCCAACTTTGTTGGCGAGAAAACGACGATGAGGATACGCGACGAGAGGTAAAGGAGGGAGGGAGGGAGGGAGGGAGGGAGGGAGAGATAGAGGGCGATGGCGAGAGGAGATGGGAACGAGACAAAAAGCATCCCCCAAGAGGAAACACGGATGGTGAGAGTTAGACGGATGCCAACTGACAAAGAATAAAATGCGCACTACTGCCTTTGAAGAGGGGTTGAATACTACTCTCCCTCCTTCTCCCTCTCTCTCTCTCTATATATATACATATAAATATTTGTCACAGAACTCGACGATACGCCCGATTGTCTCGTGTTCTCTGGATGGAGCAGTCGAGAGAGGAAAACACGAATGCTTGTCAGTGAAAAAGAAAAAAATTTATAACGTCACAGAGAACATTTCTCATATGTATATTTATATATAAATATAAAAATATATATGAGGCATTCCACGGTATTTCGATCAAAATCGATGATTTCGATTTTCCTCTAAATTTTGTATCTAAATAGGAACATCGAAACAAAATTTCCCAAATTTTTTTCAGAATTTTTCGTTCACGCGTTTTTGGATTTATTTTTTTTTTTGAAAAAAACGGGACAACTTTGTAAAATCTGAAAAAATTCGGAAAAATCTAATAAAATGTAACAAATTTTTTGGGCTTCGTCTCAAAATGGAGATTTCAATACTCTATGAGTAAAATTCAAAAAATTGAAAGAAAAAAAATGTACTCACAGAGTATTAAAATCTCCATTTTGGAACAACGCCCAAAAATTTTGTTTTATTTTATTAGATTTTTCTGAATATTTCCAGATTTTACAAAGTTGTCCCAAAAAGAAATAAATAAATAAATAAATCGAAAAACGCGTGACCCAAAAATTCTGAAAAAATGTGGGAATTTTTTTTTCAATGTCCTTATTTTTATAAAAAATTTAGAGGAAAATCGAAATCATCAAGGAAAGATTTTGATCGAAATAGCGCGGAATGCCTCATATAAAATGTGTCTCGAATCCCGCGGAGTCTCGCGTTTTCTCCATGCGTGGCTCTCCGCCTTTTCATACATTCCCTTACGCATCGTTTCGCACGCGCTTTTGTGACGCCAGACAGTCTCCTCACGCCCGAAATACACTCTCCTCGCTGTTTTTTAGGAAACACATTCGTCGAAGAGATTTTTTCTTTTCCTTTCTCCTTTTTGTCCTTTTTTTTTCACTCCTCTTCATTGTGAAATAAAAGTGATTTGTGCATTTTTTTTTTCGTCTATCTTTATTTTTTCGTCAATTATATTAATTATATTGTGTTTGTTCATAATCGAGATTATTTTCCATTTGTTTGAGTAAAGGGGCATGAAATTTTTTTTTTGCAAGAATAGAACTATTTTTGATCGGAAAAGAATGAAAAGAATTTTTTTTAGACGCAAAAAAGGTATTTGAAAAATTTCATCTTGCAGATTTTGTTGTTTCATCGAAAATTACTCAAGAGATTACGTGAATTTCAAAATTACAAGAATCCTTTTTTTCTTCTATTTACGATAATTATGTCATTTTTTTTATTTCAATTTTTCCTTAATATAATAATAATACAAAATATCTCTGGAATATTGTCAAATATTTTTGTAATGTTGCTCTTTTATACGCTAACAATTTTGAATACAATGGATAACAATGGATAAAATGGAATAAAAAAATTTAAAGAAAACACTAAACTAAACAAAACGTGTTTGTAATGAATCCATTTTTTTCTTCTATTAAAGATCATTTTTAGTTAATTATTTTTCTTTTATTGCCGAAGTGTACTTAAAAATCGATATTGATTATATTAATCATTTTTTCGAAAAATTAATAATTTGTCAAAAAATATCAGTAATTTTTCTAAAAAATTAGTTATTTGTAAGAAAATATTTTCAATTAAAAAAAAAAAATAGTAAATAGCGAAAAATTATTACCAAGTTTTTTCTAGATATGTATAATAATTGGCAAGTAAAATGTTACTGATTAATAAGAAAAAAAAAGTAATTTGTAGAAAAATATTGTGTATATTTACTTATTTGTGTGTCTATTAAAAAAGTTGTTTTATTTTTTATAATAACTAGATCTTTCGAATATTTAACACATTAGTATTTATTTTATCGAATGTCATACGATATCACATAAGTTATTATTAATACGAATACTTCATCAGTACTTATTAAAAATGCATTAGTAATTTTTTTTTCATTAATTTTTTTTCCAAAATTAATACAACATTTCTCCACATATTAAAGATTTTTTTGGTTATTTAGCAATATCTTTCTCGCTAATTATTGATTCTTGAAAAAAATGCGTAATATTTTATCGTTAATTACCCATTTTTTTGGAAAAATAAAATACTTTGTCACTAATTACTTATTTATTCGAAAAATTAGTAATATTTTTCTGCTAATTATTAATTTTTCGAAAAAATTGGATAATAAAAATAGATAGATTTTTTTGCCGATTACTGCGGATCAGGTGTTAATCAGCGCCGCAATGGTCATTTGTCGTACTTTTTTAGTGTTTCGTATAACTTCGAAAATATATTAAAAAAATACAAGTTATGAATATCACAAGCTGCGAATTTTTCAGTACTTGTAAAATCGTCTCTAAAAAAATGGTGAATTTTTTCAAAAAAATTGAAATCGTTCAAGTTGGAAAAAATAAAATATTTTGGGTTTAAAATTTCAAAAAAAACATGAAAATGAATATCAATATTTTTTAAATATTTTTTTAATAACTCAAGTCGAAAAAAAAGATCTCCTAGCTGTATTATTTCGAAGTCTCCGTTTTTTTCAAAGTTATGCGCATTTGAAAAAAAATTGTGTGAAATTTTGAAAAATTTATTGTGGGTGAAAGGGTAGATATAAAAATCTTAAAAAATTCCGAAACACTGCTTTCAGTATGCATAACAAAATAAAAAATTTTCAGGAAAATTAAAAATCGTCTGGGCTACGGATTGGTCGGTTTTGCATGGAATACCCCATATAATATATTAAGTATGTGTTGTGGAGAGTTAATATATTACGGAATATATTTAATATATTTTCTAAAGATTAGACTGCGTATATATTTATGATTTCATCATCATTATTAAATATGATATATCCATTATATTCGGTATAATATATCAAATATAATCAATATATTTTATTAAAAAATTTAGATATTTCGCATTAATCTTCCCAAATATATCATCCGTATTCCAGCAATATATCATACTTCAAATATATCAAAATTATGCAGAAAATATATTTTTTATGCGCAATCCTTTCGAGAGTTAAATATATTTTTACATATATCCATTATTTTAAAACAAGTATGCAGATATGAAAGTCAAAGAGGAGACTAACCGCTGTTTTACACGCGATATCCTGAATTTCGAATGCGGCAGAGCAGCCCTATTTTCATGAAACTTTCATTTTCCTCATTCTTACTTTTCCAGGATCTTTTTTCCAGCCCTTTTCGTTCAACACGAAGCTGAGCAAAAGTGTAAACAAAAGAATGTTTAACGTCAAGCTGAGTCGGTAAATAATAATCCGACGATCCCCGTTTGTGCGAGATGCATTTTTTTTTATGGGAAACTTTTTGTTATTGGAAAAATCTCGATGCGGAGCGCAATCGTGGAGGAAAAAAGGGATTTTTTCAAGGATCGACCTTCTCTCGACGAGTCCTGCAGAGATTGAACCCGGATAAGCCCGGAGCGATGGAGTAGAATTTCTATATTCCTCATCAACCCTCTCGACATTCTCACCCCTTTCTTTTACGACCCCCCCCCTCTCTCTCTCTGTTAGTCCACGAGCCGTGAGAGACCAGATTGCGGCGTGTTTGCATGGTATTTAAACGATAAGGGCCTTCGACGTTGGCTATCGAGCGCTACGTAAGGATATTACACGCTTTCCCTCCCCCTCTCACCCTCTCCGCCCCTATTCTGTCATTTACCAACCCCTTCGTCGACTATGGCCCGTTACTTTGATGTATAGAGATATAGAGAGCGAGAGAGAGAGAGAGAGAGAGAGAGAGAGAGAGAGTGAGAGAGGGTAGTTACCTACGTCCGAGCAATAGGTCGAGCTTTCAAGGGCTCTTTTTCAACCCCTTTTTACCGTCTTTATTTCGCTTTGTAAACTCACCGTCGAGCTTTCGAACTTTTCCACAGCCTCGAGGGCTTTTTAGTCCAAGTTTGTGTGTGTGCAAGTGTGTGCGAGTGTGTGCGAGTGTGTGCAAGTGTGTGCGAGTGTGTGCGAGTGTGTGCAAGTGTGTGCGAGTGTGTGCAAGTGTGTGCGAGTGTGTGCAAGTGTGTGCGAGTGTGTGCAAGTGTGTGCGAGTGTGTGCGTGTGTGTGGGGGTGGGTGTGTGTGTGGGTGGGTGTATGTGGGGTGGGTGTGTGTGGGTGTGTGTGGGGCGGGTGTGTGTGAGAGGAAAGGTGTCCAGCGTTCCATGTGGTCTTAATTAATTCGCCGAAGAAAGGGAGCGAAAGAGAGCTACTACATATTAAATTCCGATCTCTCGATAACGCACTCGGTACTCGTTGCACTTTAATAATGCACACATCACGTGATAAGCCATAAGCGACATGTACGAGGGTCAGAAGGGTTGAATTTAATAAACACGTTCCAGAAATTGCACGTTGAATAATTACTCGTATAGTTGGGTATAATTAACGACGACTGGAGAATCATTCAAAGTCACTTTCCCATGAATTATGAATTAACTCGTCGAGTAATTACTATTTTTGAAATGTTTTTTAATAGCCTTTAATGTCTTTGACTCCTGATGAACAGTTCTTAAGTTTGGAGATATAAGAATTGTTGTCAAAGACATTATTGATTATTAATTGTATTCAATTGTGTTCATTTGGAAGAGACTCGACTCGAAGCCAAGTATTTAAGAAATTCGGAGAACTGCTTTTTCGAAAAGCTCAAAATATCGGAATTTCAAGTGCTCATAACTTTACTTTGGTTTGATTCCAAAATTTCTTTTTCGTACTTAAAAGCTGTTAGTAAACTTAGAGAATTGCGTTTGCGTTCATTTTGATAACTTAATTTTCGTAGAAATGAGAGCACTTTGAAAATCGCTGAAAAAAATGGAAAGGGGTATGCCTTAAAAAATTTGCAAAAATCGATGTTCAAAATTTAAAAATGTGCAAAAAATCGAAAAATCATCCGAAACTAATGAACGAAGAGGTATTTTAAAGTTTCAACGATCTCAAAGAGAATGAGCGCAGAATCAATGCAAAATTTTGCTGAGCAAAAAAGTTACAGCTATTTTAGTAAACAAATTTAATTTTAGCAAAAATTAAAAAAATAACAAATTTTAAATTTATCTTTTTCAAACCTTATATCGATGTATATTGCCTCCCTGAACACGAATCTACCAATAGTTTTTTCAAAAAAACAAAATCATTATGAATTTTCATCCAAAACATGTTTGCACAATTTTAGCTCCATTTTGCCAGAAACCTCAAAATAGCGAAATTTCAAGTGCTCACAACTTTACTTCGATTCAACCGATTCCAAAATTTCTTTTTCGTACTTAAGGGCTGCCATTAAACTTAGAGAATGGCGTTGGGTTCATTCCGATAACTTAAATTTGTAGAAATTAGAGCACTTTGAAAATCGTCGAAAAAAATGAAAAAGAGGTGGGCCTTGAAAAATATGGAAAAAGTCGATGGTCGGACTTTAAAAATCTGCCAAAAATAAAAAAATGATCGAAATCGGATGAACCAAACGGGCGTTTGAAGCTTCAACGATTCCAAAGAGAATGACCTCTGAGCGAAGTCAAAATAATATCCAGAAATAAAGTTACAGTAATTTTAGTGAACCGATTGAATTTTGGCCAAAAAGCAAAAAAAAAAATTTGTAATCAATTTTTGTCGGGCCATCGATCCGTGTATTTTTCCCCTCTGAATACGAATCTACCAATAGTTTTTTCACAAAAAATCAAAATTTTCATGAATTTTCGTTAAAAACCCTTTTTCTCAGATTTGGCGCCAACATTTGAATTTTCAACGCAGATTAAAGCTCACAGGACTTTTTATTTTTCCATATTATGTAGCAAATGGAGATTTATCTTCTCTGACCATGAAGGCTGACGTTGGAGGGTGGTGCAAATAAACAGAAAGAGCGAGAGAGAGAGAGAGAGAGAGAGAGAGAGAGAGAGAGAGAGAGAGAATCGGCTTATATAGCGAGGTAATAAAAAATTCAGAGTTTTTTTATATTTTTTGTTTCACTTTATCTCTGCTTTATGCCCGCTGATGCCTCCCCGTGAGTAGAAGAGAGAGAGGAATATGCACCGCGAAGGGATGAAAGGGTGAGTTTTATATTGCAAAAAGTATGTGTGTGTGTGCGTTTGCGGGGGTTGGGGGAGAGAGAGAGGGGGATTGCGGGGGAGGGGGAGAGAGGCTCGAGGCTCTCTCGTGGTACAGAAATTATTACTGTCGGGGCTCAAACGATAAATTCGCATTTACGGGACCCAACGTTGTCGCGGGGTAGTTTTACAGAGAGTTACACACACGCACCAACACAGAACCAACGAAAAACCACCCTTCCCCCATTTCTCAACCCCCCGCCGATGTTTTTCCCGTTTTTTTCTCCATCCGTCGCGCAACGGACGAAGGGAGGGGGGGGAGGGGAGGGGGGGGTTGAAGCGGCGCCAGTGACGAGGGTTGCAGGGGGCTTCTTTCCCTCCCAAACTCCACTTCCGGCCATAGACGTCGCGGAAATCCTGCTACAACTCCGGCTTCCCTCCCCCCACCCCCACCCCCCCCCCCCCCCCACTTCTTGCCGCGGGTCTGTCGAGCTTCGGCGCGGGTTTTACGGTTAGAGAAAGTGTCCCGACAAAACTGGTTACCGCGAGGAAAGAGCCACGACCGAGAAACGAAAATAGGGGTGCGAAAACGAATTCAGGAAACGAATCGGCGGTAAGAAGATAAGTGGCGAATTCCGTCGTTTCTCAAAACGACTTTAAAGCCTCGCCTACTTCCTCGCTTCATCGTCTGTCATCCGCTTTCAACCCCCTCTCTCTCTTCCGCCGTCTCTCTTTCTTTCGCTCTCTCTCTCTCTCTCTCTGTTGCTTTTCATCCCCCTTGACACTTGCTCCCGTGAGAAAATTGCGAATCTTGACTTAAAAATGAAAATACTTCAATTTAACAAGTGGAGTTTTTAAAGGGACATATTCAGCTCCATTTTTTCTTTTTGCAAAAAAAATTTGCGTTTTTTTTTTAACCGTTACGCCCTTTGAAACATGGTCGTTCTTTGGCTTTTTTTTAGGGTTGAAATTTTTGTGCTTGACCCATGAAAATTTTTCAAAACTTTTTTTCCTGTGGAAAACTTGTGGGGGGGGGGGGGAGTATAAGCTTCAAAATCGGTTTTTGAAAAGTTTCGTACGTTTTTTTTCCGCAAAATATTCAACTTTTTGTAAAAAATCGACCATATTTAGAAAATATAGCCTAACTCTAAAACTACTGGGTTTTCGTGAAATCACCAAGCCGGTAAAAAGTTGCATACAATCATGTTGGGTTTAATTGAATTTTTTCAGAATTTTCTTTCGAATTTTTTTTTTCGAAAATTTTCCCTGTCAACGTCATATTTTTTTAATCAAGAACATAGTTGGGCAAAGTACTTGAAAGTACTTCAAGTATCAAGTACAAAGTACCTTAGATACTTGAAAAAATCAAGTACCAGTATCAAGTACTTTTCAAGTTTTCGGGTACGTCTCGTAAATTCTGGTACTTGGGTCATTCTATGTCAAATCGACCAAGAGTTGGAATCGACCACTTTCAATTTCGATGAAATTTAGTCAGACGTTTTGTTTTATCATAAAAACAAGTTCTACCGAGGAAAAAAAATTAATTTTTTTTTCAAATGTTGTGCAAATTTCAAAATTTAACAATTTTTGACATTTTTTCTCTAAATATCTTAAAAACTATGATAGTTGTAAAAAATCGTTTGTTTCGCCTTGAAGAGTATACTTGAGGCTACGAAAAAAAAATATTCCGACAACATTTTTTGAAAAATGATGAAATTGAAGAATTTTGAATTTTTTTAAATCGTGAAAATCCACAATTAACATCGAACTTTTTGTTCAATTTTTTTGATATAATATCTTTTACTGATTTGAAAAGATCCTGAAATTTTCAGAAAGGTGTTTTTTTTTGTTTCAAAAATATGAATTTTTTTAAGTTGAGCAATCATGTAATTTTGTAACTTTGAGCAGTCAAAATTACACGATTGATCAACTTCACTTAACTTGGAGGTACAAAAAAAAAGTTTTACAAAAATTCAAAAATTCATATTTTTGAAGCAGAAAAAAAAACACATTTCTGAAAATTGTAGGATCTTTTAATATCGGTACAAGGTGTTATGTAAAAAAAATAAAACAAAAAATTTTATGTTGATCATGGATTTTCACGATTTTGAAAAATTCAAAATTCTCCAAATTCATCATTTTTCGAAAATTTGTTTCGGAATTTTTTTTTTCGTAGCCCTAAGTATGCTCTTTAAGACGAACCCAGAACGATTTTTTCGTAACTATAATAGTTTTCGAAATATTTAAAAAATAAACTTGATGAAATAAAGAAATTTTGAATTTTTGAGAAAAAAAATTCAATTTTTTTCCTTCGTCAGAACTTTGTTTTATGATAAAAGAAAACTTCTGACCAAGTTTCATCGAAATTGGAAAGGGTTCGATTCCGAATATTGGTGAATTTGACATGGAATGGCCCATATTCAAAGGCTTTGCACACGCAAACATCAGCAAGACACATTCGAAAGTACTTGATACTTGTACTTGAAAAAAGTACTTCAAGTACAGAAAAGTACTTGACATTTTCAAGTACAGTACTTCAAGTACAGGAAGTACGTGAAAAATTCAAGTACAATACTTGAAGTACTTCTCAAGTACTTTGTACTTGCAAGTACTGTGCTTAAAGTACCTGCAATGTAACGAGTACTTTCAAGTACTGCCCAGCTCTGATCAAGAACATTAAATTTAAACAATCGTGACATTTTCAAATTTCATTAACTGAACATCAAAAGCACTTTTCTCCCTCGATCCTGATTGAATCCAATATTTCGTTTTTCTCACAGAGCAAACTTTTCTCTTTGTGTAAAGAAATTCTTCTCAAAACATGAAAATGTCTCACATTCAAACTTTTCGCCAATCGTTGCTGAAAACTTGAAGATACTAAAAACTCCTTGTAAAAGCCCACATTCTCTCAACACTTTTAGCGAGAAAGATGAAAACTGTCCTCTCGAAAATCCAATAGTTTTATCACCGTTGCATAGAAAACAAAAATTACTTGCAGTAAAATTTTCGTTATAAGGTCGATGTTAATGTTTGCCCTGTGAAAACGTGCAATTTGCCGGCATATATCCGTGAAACGAGTCTTCGAGCAACAAACTTTGCGCCTTTGCGAATGCAAACGAGAAAGAGAAAAGAGGAGGAACAGCAAGAAAAAGGGAGCGCCAAGGAGAGAGAAAAGTCCTCGGCCAATTCGATATGACTTGCCGCGTTTACAAAAGCGCGTACAGAAGTCGGAAGTCCTCGTGTATAAAAAAGTTACACTTACATTGCTCCTTGTCCCTCCCCCCCCCTCCCACGCATTACTTCAACTTTGGAAGAGGAAAGGGAGGGTGAGAACTTCAACCCCCGCGCACACATTTCCTTCGCATTTTTCGATCGGTGCTTTTCCCATCAGGCGAATTCTGGAAATGCTCTTCTCGATTCTCGGAGTATTATATACGTGCCACTTCCGCGCCCTCTATCCTCCATTTTTTTCTCTTTTCCATCGGCTTCGCGCACTCTCCGTTATTTACGTTCGTACGAATATCCCTCTTTCTCCCGGACCAATAAAAGCCACGTACGATTGAGGAAAGAAGGGCGTAAGTCACGTGACTCCGGACTCGTGAGGTTCGCCTCCCTTTGCCCAAGAGCCTAGGGGGTTTATCCCCCTTTTTACCCTCTTTTTTTTTTGCGCGAGAGGCACATTCGTGCGTACGCGCTCACGTTTCAAGTAGTAATACGTACGTATGCTCGTACAAGAACGAGGGCGAATGTTGTACGTAAGTAAACAAGCGGCATAAAAGGGGTGAAGCCCAGTGCCAGTTACCAAGAGAGGTCTGCATCGGTTAACTCGTGTGTGTTGCGAATTTTCACCGGAAATTCCTCGAAAGGCGCTTTACTCGATTGCATTTCCGTTCACGTGACTTCGACCTCCCTCGTAATACTTCCTTTCCTCTCTTCCTCTCTTTCTCTCTCTCTCTCTCTCTCTCTCTCTCTCTCTCTCTCCTGCTCCCTCTCCCCTTCTCTCCCTCCCCCCTCTCTCTCCCTTTCCCTCTCCCTCTCCCTCTCCCCCTCCCTCCCTCCCTCTCTCTCTCTCTCTCTCTCTCTCTCTCTCTCTCTCTCTCTCTCTCTCTCTCTCTCTCTCTCCCTCTCCCCCCCCTCTCTTTTGCAATTAATGCATGAATATTTGATAAAACGATTTTCAAAGTTACATGGTAATTTACACATTTATGATATGAAAAAGTTGCTGATTTCTACGGCCTCAAATCTGAACCAGGGTTTTTTTTTTCAAGGGGATGAGGAAGCGAAAAATGTTCAATTTATGATTTTTTTTTATTCTGTTACTAAAATTAATTTAAAAAAGACGACATGGTAAATGAATGAATGATCTTGCGAAGAATAGATAATCCATGGACTGAGCTTTTTTTTACATTATTGTTAACAATTCTCGTAGAAGAATTAGGATCTTCTGAATTTTTTTCTGGATTATCGAAGGATTGTAATTTTGCATCAGCAAAAATTAATTTTTTAAAAACTATGCTGTACATAAATGAATAATATTATGAAGATCGAACCGCGCTCTGAGTCGCCGAAATAGATTAAAAATTGTGGATCACTTTTTCAAAAAAAATTATTGAAAATACAATTTATTGTAATTTGTTGTAAAATAGTCGATATTTTTTTGCAATTCGTCGCAGTTAATATTTTTCCCTATCGAGGATATCACGCTTGTTAGCAATTAATGCATGAATGTGTGATGAAACGATTTTCAAAGTTTAAGGGGTCTGGGGAGTAAGAAATCTCCAACTTTTTTCGTTTTTTTTTTGTAGTCTTTTACTATAATGTCTTTCAAACATTTTGGCGCCAGGAAAACTGAAAAATTCGCAAAATTGAACTCAGAAGAGCAATAAAGCTCCAATATTTCGCAAAGTTGAACGCTTTTTTCTCGAAATCCTATTTTCTACCCGAGTTTTTCTGCGATAACTCAAAAACGATTGAAGCCATCGGCTTAATTTTTTCTTTAAAATGGAGTTCCCAACTTTCTCCACAGACTGAACCGCCTTCTATGTAAAAAAAAATTAATTATGATTGTTATTCCAACAAAAGTCATCCGTTTTTCGATGTTTTTCAAATTTTAGCAGCTGCTTTTTCAATTTTCACGTTTTTTTTCGACATCTCGAGGTTCAGTCTGCGTAGGAATATCCCCTGAAGGGAATAGAGTTTGGAATTTGCCGGAAAAACTAAATGGCTACTCGAAATCGTGAAAATGATGGAGCTGCGCCTGAGACGCGTGGTCCTCTTTATCCGCCCGTATCTCCTTCAAATATTTGTATCTCTGAAACCTCAACCACCGAATTTCATAGTCAAAACTCCAATAAAAACGTTGGAGAAAAGAAAATGGACATCGTTTCGGTTCTCCACGAGTGCCATTTGAATTTCATCCCATTTTCCGGCCTATTTTCGCTCTCCAGTCCCCTCAACACTGATTCGTCTGGGGCAAAGAGGGCTTTAACCACTCTGTGGAATGTTTTTCTTTGAACACTTTGGGTTCTAAAGTATCGTCGATCGTTTTTACATCGACTCTAGAGAGAAAGAGAGGGAAAGAAAGAGAGTGTGGGACTTGTTTTCCGATAACTCGACGCCGATATGCCTTTAAATCTACATATTATTTCCTTTGAGTATATAAGTTAACGTAGTGGTGATACATGTAACGATGTAAATATTGTACCTGTATTCGTGTGCGGGTTTTGATGTGGATATTGCAAAAGTGGTCCGAAGGCGTACAGGCATCGTGTGTCGTGTCGGCGAGCCGATAGTGAACATATATATTACATATATATGGGGCATTCCACGTCAAATCACGAGATCATCGGCCTGACCCCCTCGGATTTTGATGTCCAATGAATTGTCGGTTTTATGATTTTTTAGCTCGGGCAACCCCTAAAAAATGAAATAAAAATTCCTAAAAATTTGAGGTCATATTTTGGGCCAAACGAAACCCACGATTCATTGGACATCAAAATCCGAGGGGGTCAGGCCGATGACCGCGTGATTTGACGTGGAATGCCCCATATAGTAACGAAAGTAACGCGCATACGTAATATAAAGTCGCTCGATATTTTACCGGTTCTCGAAGGCGCATTCCGGATGCATAAAATGGACGTTAGCTTCGCATGCCCCGCTGCCACGAGGGCGAAATATTTTGCATGCAACCCCCTCGGCCCATTCATCCCCCTCTGGACTCGACGACCGACGACGCCCCTGTACAGTTTGTTCCTCGGTCGAGCTTCCGTCATTTCGCCAATGCCACTCTTCCTGCCTTTGATCGGCAGGACGTTAAAACGAGAGGGACCGTGACCAATATCAAGGGATAAGAATATTTTTTCTCAAAATTAAGTTCCCAGAGAGAAAAAAAATATTTGGAAAAACAGGCCGCAAGAAAAAATAACAAATCAACGATTTCTACGACAATTTTGTTGCTAATTTGATTGATTAATTTAAATTTAATCGAGACTCGTTATTTTTCAACTAATTATTTCGTTTCAATTTATTATTAATTTATTTATTGAGTGTGGATCGAATTTTTTGAATAATTAACTATTGAAGGATGTATTTTTTATAAGATAATTATGAATCGAGGACCTTCGTATTAATTACAACGAAAAAAATTATTTACATTTTTATGAGGAAGTTGACAATTATTTTTGAGATTTATTTGAAATTTTTTCTCGTCCTTTAATTTAATTTTAATAGATAATTGAAATTAATTCAATCGTAATTAATTTTTTGGCACAGAAAAACTATCGGCAAAGAAGAAATCGTCGGAAAAGTATGAATTCATATTATTCGGACCCATTTTGTTGAAGAGAGAAAAAAAGATTTCGAATTTATAATATTTTCATTGATTTTAGGGGAGGAACAAAAAAAAGGGATAATTATCGTTATCGTAATT
The DNA here is from genome assembly GCA_946863875.1 of Alloplasta piceator. Lineage (NCBI taxonomy): Eukaryota > Metazoa > Arthropoda > Insecta > Hymenoptera > Ichneumonidae > Alloplasta > Alloplasta piceator. The sequence goes on along the minus strand of OX333081.1, from coordinate 8,742,746 downwards.
GAATATCAAAACGAAAATTATTCAGCAACAGGTTTGTTTGAGGAAATTATAAATGAATTTTCTAAGCACGAAATTCATGGCGAAAGCGACGTGTGATAAAATCGAAAGATTAATTTTGTCTATTAGCTTCGTAAAGAATCGTAACGATCTCCCAAAGAAAAGTTAACAGTCTTATCGTAATTGAATCTGGAGGGGAAGAGAAAAGTCTCGAAATCGTTTTTCAATCAGTAAATGATGATTTATTGTGTCCTAAAAAAATCCTTTTTGTGAAAAGAAAAGAAGAATTATTGAATTATCAGAATTGAACAAAAATATAAAAAACTCATATTAAGAATTTATTTAAGTTTAGATATTTTTCTTGAAAAAGAAAAAAAATCCAAATTTTCAAGCTCTTTTCTTATCGTTTTGTTTCCAAACGAAAACACTTTCACATAAAATTCTAAAGAATTATTGAATTTTTAGAATTAAATAACAATATAAAACATTCACATTGAGAATTTATAAAAATTTAGATACTTTCCTTGACAAACAAATTCCAAAATTTTAGGCTCTTTTCTTATCATTTCATTTTCCAACAAAAACACGTTCCCGAATAATGTTAAAGAATTATTGAATTATTAGAATTAAATAAAAATATTAAATTAAGATATTTTCCTCGAAAAAAAATATTCCAAAATTTTACACCCTTTTCTTATGATTTCATTTTCCATCGAAAACACGTTCACGAAAAATGTTGAAGAATTATTAAATTATCAGATTTAAATAAAAATATAAAAAATTCAGATGGAGAATTTATTAAAATTTACACATTTTCCTTGAAAACATAAAATTCCAAAATTTTACTCTTATTTTCTCATCATTTTACATATTTTCCATAGAAAACATGTTCACGAAAAATGTTGAAGAATTATTAAATTACCAGATTCAAATAAAAGTATAAAAAATTCATATTAAGAATTTATTGAAATTTAGATATTTTTCTTGGAAAATAAAAAATAAAAAATTTTAGACTCTTATCTTATCATTTCATTTTCCAACGAAAACACATTCACGAAAAATGTTGAATTATCAGAATTAAATAAAAATATTAAAAATTCATATTAAGAATTTATTAGAAGTTAGATATTTTCCTTGAAAAAAAAAATTCCAAAATTTTAGATTCTTATTTTCTCATCATTTTATTTTCCATAGAAAACACGTTCACGAAAAATGTTAAAGAATCATTTTATTATCAGATTCAAATAAAAACATAAAAAAGTCATATTAACAATTTATTAAAATTTAGATATTTTCCTTGAAAAAAAGAAAATCCAAAATTTTTAGACTCTTTCCTCATTGTTTTAATTTTCCAACGAAGACCCAAATGACCTTTTACATGCACGACGACGTTTACGTCAGTGGTTTCCGAGCTCTAGACGCGAGTATGTCTAGCCTAGAGAAGGGTGACGATCAGCCTCGGCAAGTATCAAAACCTTTTCACTTTCTCTCTCTCTCTCTCTCTCTCTCTCTCTCTCTCTCTCTCTCTCTCTCTCTCTCTCTCTCTCTCTCTCTCTCTCTCTCTCTCTCCCTCTCTCTCTCTCTCTCTCTCTCTCTCTCTCTCTCTCTCTCTCTCTCTCTCTCCCTCTCTCTCTCTCTCTCTCTCTCTCTCTCTCTCTCTCTCTCTCTCTCTCTCTCTCTCTCGCACATGCGCGGCAAAGAGTCAATATTAATTAAGGTAATGGCGGGTCGACGTCCCCGTGAAACGACGACAACGACGTCGACGGCCGATTCCACAATGACGGGTCTAATTATCGTCGTCGTCAACCCTTCGAGTTTCCGTGACCACCCCTTCGTCATTTACCCCTCTCTCCATACAAATACACACACACACACACACACACACACACACACACACACACACACACACACACACACACACAGCATGCACATACTTCAATGAGGGACAACGACGCATTTCTCGCTCTCTTCCACGCCTTCATATTTTCAACGCCATTTCACGCTTTATCGATATACGAATTCTATTTCTATATTGCTCTTCTCAATTATGTCACACGTTGAAGTACAAGAATTTCCCATCGCGATTATTACGAATACACTTTGCACAATCGACTTGTCAACAAAGCGGTCCCCCGATGACAATCATCGTGGTATTAAATTATGCATGTATCAAATGTCGAGTGGCAGAAGGGCGTAAGTTCACGTAAAAGTATCGCAAGAACGTGGTAGAGGTGAAAGGAAGGAGGAGGAGGCCATCGCAAAGCAGAGCCAATTATTTCTCTTGTATTTTTCGACGTAAACGTGCCCGTTGAGTTACATGCTTTTGTTTCAAATTGCATAATTGAAACCGTTCACGTAATGCTCAACGAAATAACAAGGAATTTCTCGTTCGAAATACCTCTGTTTTCGGTATAAACCCCGACGCTTGGTACGAACAATTTGACCCAAAAATTAATCTAAACTGTACACGGGTGAATTTGTTTTCCTGCAAATTAATCGTAGTCTGCAGTTGATACGTTTTTTTTCTTTTAATAGAATTTTATAGCACGGTTACGGTGAGGGGATGCGAGAGTTACTGGCGCTGTGATGGAATCGAGCTAGTTCGCGAACTCTCCGCGGGGCGGCGCCGGCGTTGAGCGCTCTCCCGCAAGCGGAGCGCGCCGGCCCGAAGTATAAGAGGCTTCTCTTCGCCCAATCACTGATGATATTTCTTATATTCCCGCTCATGGAATATCATTATTTCCACATATTCTAAAGGCGATTACACATTTATGTACAAATGACAGTCTTTTCGTTGAAATATCGTACCTTTTTGAACACAAAATTGAATCTACTTTTCGTTCGGGTGGAAGCATTAAAAAAATTATATTATTTCCATAACGTGATAGCGGTTTTATAATTGAAGCGTCTTTAAATACGTCTTTTTTTTTAACAGATATTTCATTTTATGTTTCGAATCCAACCGATAATATAAATATAAAACGTGTATACAGAGATTCGAACATCGATCGTTTTACACGGTCTACTTCAAATTGTGCATGAGGATGATTGGGAGTAGGAAGGGAGTGGGGTATGAATCAATTTATGGGATTTTTCAGAAAATTTGCGACTGTACCGTTTGTAAACGCGTTCAATTAGAATTTTACATATGGGAGCCATTCAATCCCATTCTGGTTAAAATATATTTTCGTTTTCAACGAGAGAATGGGACTGATGAATACACTGTCAATTTTAATTTGAATGCGTCTCTGATATAAATGAGCAGAAAAATAATTACAGCCTGGTTTCGCAACATGATTGAAATTTTCATGAAAGCTGTCAAAGTCATCGTTCAAAATGGCCGCGGGTAAATATAGGCGTATTTCCGGAGTTAGCCTGGATTTTTTATGGGCGATAACTCTGCACTAAGCAATTTTTAAAAGTGAAAGCTCAATGGAGAAAAGGGAGGATTATGGCACTGATTAGAGTGTATTGCAAATATTGTCGAAGTTGTCCGAGCTTTTGGGGATATTTCAGAGAGTTTTCCTCGATTATGTTTCACGTGACATTCGTGTTAAAGTTTTGGGGGAACGAGGAGAAAAAAATGAAGAGGGAGGGAGGAAGAGAAAATTGGATACGAAAAAAACGTACCAGGGTTTGTTAATTGTTGACAAATGTAGAGTTGAATATGACGAAATCAATTATTTTTTAACGGTTAACAAATTATTTTGACACGAATCTAATACTGTCGCATCTCAAAAAGTAAAGGCGTTTCAGGTTCCTCAGAAAATTTCTTACAAATAACAATTAAAATTTTTGTTTTAAAATTAATTATTTGCAAAAATTAATAATTAGCAAATAAATATTACTAATTTTTCTTAAAAATTAATAATTAGTGACAAAATATTACTAATTTTTCTAAAAAATTAGTAATTAGTGACAAAATATTACTATTTTTTCTAATAAATAAGCAATTAGTTACAAAACATTTCTAATTTTTCAAAAAAAAAATGAGTTATCAACGATAAAACATTACTAATTTTTTCCAACAATTAGTAATTAGCGAGAAAGATATTGCTAAATAATCAAAAAAATCAATAATTTATGGAGAAATGTTGTATTAATTTTGGAAAAAGTAATGAATAAATAAAAAATTACTAATGCATTTTTTAACAGGTACTCATTAAATATTCGTATTAATAAGAACTTATGTGATATCGTATGACATTCGATGCAATAAATACTAATCTGTAAAGTATTCGATAGATGTAGTTATTACAAAAAACACACAAGTACAGACAAGTACACACAAGTACGTAAATATACACCATACTTTTCTACAAATTGCTGTTTTTTTTTAAATTAATTAGTAAAACTTGGTAATTTTTTTTCGCTCATTACAAATTTTTTGGAAAAATTAGAAATATTTTGTAGCTAAATACTAATTTTTTAGAAAAATTAGAAATATTTTGTCACTAATTACTAATTTTTTAGAAAAATTACCAATATTTTTCCGCTAATTATTAATTTGTATGAAAAATTAGTAATAATTGTTGACTAATTATTAATTTTTCGAAAAAATTATTAATAAAATCAATATCGTTGACGAAAAAATCGATACTGCCGATCACTGGTTTGATTTTGCTTTTATTTCTTAATATTGTACTTGAAATAATATTTTCAGAACGGAAAAAGAATTCTCGAGAGTGTTCAATAACTGGGACATGCCTGTTCAATATTAGGGACACAGGCACTTCCAGTGGTCAATAATTGGGACATTTGCATGCTTCACGTTGTTATTTTTTTTTTTTTCATTTGAAATCATTTAAAAATAATTTAAAGGGTGATTTTTCGAAAGTAAAAATATCAAAGTATCATTTGAACATGAAAGCGATGGGTTTTTTTTTTTTTTTTTTAATATTTTTTTCTCACCGAATTCAATACCCAGATCCTTAGCTGTTCAATAATTGGGACATTTGCCTTATTTCTTTATCGATATCTTTTAAAATATCGATTTTGAAAGATAATTTTTCAATACTAATAAAAGGGTCATTTTTGTCTTTTTGACTCAAAGCGTGTTTGCAATGAGTAGTTACCTGTTTTTGAGGACAATTCTAATGAAATCATGGACACTGGTCCATTTTCACTGGCTTAAGGGCCCACTTTTGTGGAGAGTGTTAGAGATATTTTATCAAAATGAAGAAACGCAGACCGTTAAAAAAAGGATGAAGAGAGAAAGCGCGGAAATGAAGAAAGACCTAGTCCGACGCAAATGTAGTACAAGGATGAAGAAAGGAGAGACTGGCGTCCCTTCCGGGCTCGTGGTAATGAAACGACGACGACGACGACGACGACGACGACGACGACGACGACGACGACGACGAGGTACGTCGTAGAATTTGGCCAAGATCCAGCTAAATGAATCACGAACGAGCAAGAACGAATAACCTTCCCTGGAGTAAAAGAAAAAAATCTGCGTTATCCTACAGAGTCTTGCCAGGATCCTGACGAAGTCCTGACGAGATTTTGATGAGTCTGCTGATAGAGCTCTAATAAAGGATGTAACGCTGCATATTTTTCTTGGCAATAAATTTCAAATCACTGCGTGACGCTCCGAATTTCGTCAAAAACAATTCAGGAGCAAAAAGCCTTCAAATAAAAAAATTAAAAAAAATAGAAATCAATAATAAATTAATGAATTAATTGATATCTCAAAAAATTATTATTTCCGCCAAATTTATTAATATTTTTCGATACAAAAAATCTGGAAGATACTCCAAAACATGCTCTATGGGATGGAAAAAAAATTATCACCAAAACTCTAACGGTTTCCGGATAAAAAATTTGAAACTAATTTATTAGTGCCAAGCGCTCGCTCCATCCCCCTTAAACCGCCTCTACCGATATCGGAGGATTAATGAGGGTTTACATTCCAAACTTTACATCGAATATCCCTCATAAACAAAATGGCGGAATTCACACAACGATATTTCCATTAATCAGGGGTCAGTTATAGCCTTAACGCTATCAGAGGTAGCTACAAATTAATTTTCACGCGTATTCGTGGAATTGTGGATGAAAGCTCGAATATTGAAGGTCTGTTGACGCCTTCTGACTCGGGTTTTCAACCGAGAACATATTACAATATCCGATATCCCGAACGATCGTTCGTCAAAATACGATTTCTGCAATGAAGATTCGTCAATTTCGACCCTAAATTTCGTTGCATCGAACACACTGGGCGGGAAATTCAAATTCCCCGGAAACGTAAATCGTGATTTTCCGCATCTTGTAATTTTATTCCTACAACATTCGCGTCACGCGACTGTTTTTATTATTATTATTATTATTATTATTATTATTATTATTATTATTATTATTATTCAATGTGTGCTGACGTTAATTGTCGTAACGAAGGAGAAGAGAAGTGAAATCACGGAATTCACGCGAAAAGAGGTAGAGACGATGGAGAGGCGAGTGGATAAAGACTGAATTTCGATAAATGTAAAAATGAGAGGGAGAATGAAGATACGTGACTGACGAAGAGCAGGGCTAAGTGAATGGAGAAAGAGAGAGAAAGAGAGAAGGAGAGAGGTGGTGAGGAAATTGGATTGGTCCGGAAGCTGCAGAGGATCGTTAGTCTCTTTTATTGTGTACCCTTTCTACTGACGCGATTATATATATATATATATATATATATATATATAAAAATACATCTTGTATTATGGAGGTTTGTATATTCAGATTCGACTCAGAATAATAACGACGTGACGCGAGTGACGTGATCCGAAAAACACATTTTGAAGCCAGAGATTTTTATTTAATTTTTCCAGAAAAATAGTGATATTCTTCCGGATGAGACTTTTTATTTCGATACAATTAATGAAAGCTCTGGCAATTGTTTTGTCGATTTAAACGTCCGTGAAGATATTTGAAGATATTGAAGAAGAAAAACGTAAATTAACCACTTGATAGTTGCCGAAAGCTTTAAGTATATGGATTTATGATTGAAAACAAAAAAGCTCCAGCTGAATGTGAAGTGGCAAAATTTTCCAGAAGTTACCCTAAAATATTGACAATTGTTGGAAAGGTGGATTCAACGAAACAATCAGTCAACGCTTTGAAAGCTCTTATCGAGACAATAATTTATAATCCAAAACAAAAAAGCTCCAGCTGATTGAGAAAGTGTCTCAACTCTTCTGAAATTACCCTTCAAAATAATCGATCCTCTCCCTCGGTCAATTGGACTCAACGAGTCGATTCCTCAAAGCCGCAAAACCCTTTCGCAGTACCCTTGATCCTCGATAGAAAACAAAAAAGCTCCAGCTGATTGAAAAAGTGTCTCAACTCTTCTGAAATTACCCTTTAAACTTATTAATCCTTTTCCTCGATCAATTGGATTCAACGAGCCGGTTCCTCGAAGCCTCAAAACCCTTTCAAAGTACCTCGATTCTCGATTGAGAACGAAAAAGCTCCAGCTGACTGGGAAAGTGTCTCAATTCTCCTGAAATGACCCTTCAAAATTATCAATCCTCTCCCTCGGTCAATTGGATTAAACGAGTCGATTCCTCAACGCCTTCCAAAGTACCTCATTCTTGATTGAAAACTAAAAAGCTCCAGCTGATTGAGAAAGTGTCTCAACTCTCCTGAAATTACCCTTCAAAATTATCGATCCTCTTCCTAGGTCAATTGGATTCAACGAGTCGATTCCTCAAAGCCTTTCAAAGTACCTCATTCTGGATGGAAAACAAAAAAGCTCCAGCTGATTGAGAAAGAGTCTCAACTCTCCTAAAATTACCCTTCAAAATTATCGATCCTCTCCCTTGGTAAATTGGATTCAACAAGTCGATTCCTCAAAGCCGTTCAAAGTACCTCATTCTTGATTGAAAACCAAAAAGCTCCAGCTGATTGAGAAAGTGTCCCAACTCTCCTGAAATGACCCTTCAAAATTATCGATCCTCTTCCTCGGTCAATTGGATTCAACGAGTCGATTCCTCGAAGCCTCAAAAGCCTTTCAAAGTGCCCTGATTCTCGATTGAAAACCAAAAAGCTCCAGCTGATTGAGAAAGTGTCTCAACTCTCCCAAAAGTTCAAAATTATTGATCCTATCCCTCGGTCAATTGGATTCAACAAGTCGATTCCTCAAAGCCTTCCAAAGTACCTCATTCTTGATTGAAAACCAAAAAGCTCCAGCTGATTGAGAAAGTGTCCCAACTCTCCTGAAATGACCCTTCAAAATTATCGATCCTCTTCCTCGGTCAATTGGATTCAACGAGTCGATTCCTCGAAGCCTCAAAAGCCTTTCAAAGTGCCCTGATTCTCGATTGAAAACCAAAAAGCTCCAGCTGATTGAGAAAGTGTCTCAACTCTCCCAAAAGTTCAAAATTATTGATCCTATCCCTCGGTCAATTGGATTCAACAAGTCGATTCCTCAAAGCCGTTCAAAGTACCTCATTCTTGATTGAAAACCAAAAAGCTCCAGCTGATTGAGAAAGTGTTTCAACTCTTCTGAAATAACCCTTCAAAATTATCAATCCTCTTCCTCCGTTCATTGGATTCAACGAGTCGATTCCTCGAAGCCTCAAAAGCCTTTCAAAGTGCCCTGATTCTCGATTGAAAACCAAAAAGCTCCAGCTGATTGAGAAAGTGTCTCAACTCTCCCAAAAGTTCAAAATTATTGATCCTATCCCTCGGTCAATTGGATTCAACAAGTCGATTCCTCAAAGCCGTTCAAAGTACCTCATTCTTGATTGAAAACCAAAAAGCTCCAGCTGATTGAGAAAGTGTTTCAACTCTTCTGAAATGACCCTTCAAAATTATCAATCCTCTTCCTCCGTCCATTGGATTCAACGAGTCGATTCCTCGAAGCCTCAAAAGCCTTTCAAAGTGCCCTGATTCTCGATTGAAAACCAAAAAGCTCCAGCTGATTGAGAAAGTGTCTCAACTCTCCCAAAATTACCCTTCAAAATTATCGATCCTCTCCCTAGGTAAATTGGATTCAACAAGTCGATTCCTCAAAGCCGTTCAAAGTACCTCATTCTTTATTGAAAACCAAAAAGCTCCAGCTGATTGAGAAAGTGTCTCAACTCTCCTGAAATGACCCTTCAAAATTATCGATCCTCTTCCTCGGTCAATTGGATTCAACGAGTCGATTCCTCAAACCCTCTCAAGGTGTACCTTGATTCTCGATTGAAAACCAAAAAGCTCCAGCTGATCGAGAAAGTGTCCCGACTCTCCTGGAATTATATTGCAAGCTTGCGCGCATCGAACGACACCCCGAAGCGGATGGAAGCGACCAGCCGTCGCTCGGTCGATTTGCCAACCGCGTACGTTCTCTCGGTGGTGCCCAACTCTCTACCTACCTCCCTTCAACCCTCTCGCCCTTGCCTCGTCTCGTATAGTCCCACTTTGAGTTATTGCCTCTGCGTTCCCGATGCGTTTCGAATAAATTACCCCACGTTACATCGGTGTGTGTGTGAGTTTGTGCCTCTCTGCGCACGTGTTTCCGCGCGTTAGATAGCGCTGGAGGCAACAACAGGGACGAAACATTGCGACTAACCCTCTCTCTTATTGCTTTTTTTTCCATCACCCACAAATACAGTCCCACTGTATGCGGAATTTTAGTTTCCAATCGCGACACATTGTGGAATTATGAAACCTGCGAATCATGCAGTCATCGGATGTTTGGAGCGAGTTTTGAAAAAAAAAAAAAGCCATTTGCGGAAATATCGAATGACGTCTGTCGCAATATCCTGAGTGCTCTTTCCAGAATTTTTTTTTTTCCTCGATCCAATTCTCTTGCCTCGAGTCTGCCTCTCTGAGTTAAACGATGAAAAGGTTCGTTCAAAGTGCAGGAGAGAATAAAGTGGAGGGAATATGCGACGCTGACGACCAGACAGGACGATATATATGAGCGAGATTTTTTGTTACGACGAGCATCAATCTGCCGGCTCGTTTAGAGCTGTTCACTGATTAATAATCAGCCGCGTCATCGGGTACTTGGATTCCGAAGAGATCGTGGAAAATTAAATGGCGGTGTTGGATTGAGAATTCGAGAGAAAAAAAGGTTCAATCGACGATGAGCTTTCACTGACTGGAGATAATTTTCATTTCAACTCTGTCTCGAGTGGGAAATTTGCTTGAATGAAATTTAATGCGGACAATTTTTTCTCTGCATTCAGGAAAAAATGCACTTTGATCAAGAAGTAAGGTAAATGTCCCAATTATTGAACAGGTACCAATTATTGAACACTATCTTGTATTGCTTCCTCATAAAGGAAGCTTGTTTTTATGCCAATATGTTCAAAATGTCCTAAAACATCGAGAAATCATATTTAGAAAAAATGTCCCGATGGATGTGTGTGTGTGTGTGTGTGTGTGTGTGTGTGTGTGTATCCTGAGTTTCAGATGTAAATGATTAATAACTCGAAAACGCTTCGAGATATCAAGCTAAAATTTGGCACACTTGTCGAGCACGAATGTCTCTTCAATATGAAAAATAATTTTTTTTTCAATTATAACGGGTGTTCAGATTTTATCGACTTTTTTCGTTTTTGCAAGAATGGCGTAAACGATCTAGCCTCTGCAATTTTCAAGATATTGCACTCAAACTTTGTACAGAATTAGTATAGCTATTAAGGTTGTTTGGTATTGAATTTGGCGAACATCCATCGAGGGATTAAAATTTTATGAAATTTTTAATTTTTTGAAAAATAGCCCAAACGCTCTAACTTGTACAATTTTTAAGATATTGCACTGAAACTTCGCACAGAGGTAATATAGCTGTTAAGGTTGTTTGGTATTGAATTTGGCGAAAATCCATCGAGGGATAAAAATTTTATGGAATTTTGAATTTTTTGAAAAATAGCCTAAACGCTCTAACTTGTACAATTTTTAAGATATTGTACTGAAACTTTGCACAGAGCTAATATAGCTATCGAGGTTGTTCGCTATTAAATTTGGCAAAAATCCATCGGGGCATTAAAATTGTATGAAATTTTTAATTTTTTGAAAAATAGCGTAAGCGCTCTGACTTGTGCAATTTTTAAGATATTGCACTGAAACTTTGCACAGAGCTAATATAGCTATCGAGGATGTTCGTTATTAAATTTGGCGGAAATCAATCGAATTTGCACATTGATTACTAATATTTTTCAATAGTTAACAAAGCTTCTTTTGTGAAGAAGCCAAATTTGATCACCATACTTTGTGTTAAAGGAAGCTACGTGAACTATGGATAAAGATGAGGAAGCAATGTGCAAATTTCAATTTGCAGGGTTTTTTGTATTATTTCTCATTCACCTGCATGCATTTACTTATTTATAAAAATTTCATTACATACATGGAACTTTTAGCTATCGAAATGTTACCTTACTTGTGCGAAAAAAGCTTTAATTAATAGAGAAAACAATTATTTAATCAGCAACGGTGACCCAATTTTTTGTCTCGTGGTACACTGAGAAAAAAAAATGGTTGAATATGCGAAATCGTTTAGTTGAATACATGCAACTAAATATTTAGTTGTACAATTCAAATTTTTGTTGCCTGAACAATATTTTGGTCAACCGAAGCGCGGAATTATTCAAGAAACTAATTATTTAGTTAGACCAAATAAATATTTAGTTGCCCGTATTCAACTAATGATTTTGCATATTCAACCATTTTTTTTTGCTCAAGCGCGCCGCTTCACGCGTAAGGGCATGGAAAATTCAAAAACTGTCGCATCTCAAAAAGTTAAGGCGTTTCAGGTACCTCAGAAAATTTCTTACAAATAACAATTAAAATTTTTTTTTTTTTTAATTATTTATTTATTAAAAAATACGGTGTTCGATCATTGGGACATAGAAAATGCAGTGTGTCCCAATTATTGAACACTCGAATTCTCCAAGATGGCGTCATTAAACCCATAAAAACATCGAGACAGTTAACGCGTGACAGATCGTGTGAATCGGATTTATTCAAACAAAAACTGTAAGTTCCTGAATAAACTTGCCTTTATTCTTTCAATAACAACTCTGAAATCGTCAAATATATTTTTTATTTGTATTTTCGTGCAATAAACATAAAAAGAAAAGTAAAAAGAGAATATAACCCGAATGTAATCTAAAAATACAAATGTAATGTTCAATATTTTTTGCTCTCCGATATTTCAGTCGAAAAACAAGAAAGCTGCGACAAAATCAAACAAAAACGGAACATAAAAACGAAGAAGCTGAAAATAAAAATAAAATAAAGTTCGAGTTAAGAAGCAAAAATAAACCAAATGCGAATGAACCAAAAACTTGTCAAGAGAGACTAAATATATATTTTTGTTTTTTTACATGATTGATAAAAGATTATTCAAGTGTTTGATTTTGCTTTTATTTCTTAATATCGTACCCAAAATAATATTTTCAGAACGGACAAAGAATTCTCGAGAGTGTTCGATAACTGGGACATGCCTGTTCAATATTAGGGACACAGGCACTTCCAGTGTTCAATAATTGGGACATTTGCATGCTTCGCATTGTTATTCTTTTTTTTTCATTCGAAATCATTGAAAAATAATTTAAAGGGTGATTTTTTGAAAGTAAAAATATCAAAGTACCATTGGAACATGAAAGCGATGGTTTTTTTCTTGATTTTATATTTTTTTCTCACCGAATTCAATCCCCAGATCCTCAGCTGTTCAATAATTGGGACATTTACCTTATTCAGTTTAATTTGAATTCATTCGAAAATTGCGATAAAACGATTCTCGATTAATTTGTTATTAATTAATGGAAGACATTTTGAAATTACTTTTTCCTCGTTTTTTCAGAATTTTCTTGAGCATTTTTTTCCAGTTTCCTTGTACATTGTTCGGCTACTGTAAATTTAATTCCGCTGGAAAGTTTTGGACTTTCTCAATTCGACGAGGCGAAACGACGACAACGACGACGAGTCCAAGAGTTTGAATTCAAAGATATGAAAGTGCAAACGGAATTGAAACAAACTGACACACACAACAATGGTCGGTAGTTTTGGAAAAGAGGGGGTGGGCGAGCTTGAAAGCAATTAACAATGCGAACTTAATTCATTAAGTCACCGTGGCCACGCGAGACTTCTTGAACGATAAACTCGTCAGGGTCTGGCATCGTGAAAGCGCGAGAAATACTCGCGTCAACAATTCTCGACGACCAAAGCTCAACAAGAGGGTTGAGGAAGGAAGAGAGAGAGAGAGAGAGGCCGACGTTCACGCGCTACCTACAAGTTACCCGCTACTTACTGGAGCTTAAAAGCTCTATTTCTCCAAAACAAGGAAGACTCTGTAAACAAAGATGGAAAACGAACGAAAAAAGAATAATAATATCAACGAAAATACTATTGATATCAAAATTAGTAACATTTCGATCAATATTATTGTCACTATTATTATTAATATTAATTAATACATTTTTCTATAATTCTATAATTAATATTAATAATAATAGTGACAATAATATTAATAAACGTTAATATTTTACTTTTTTTTTTAAACAAATAATGTATTTACAAAAATTTAAAAAAATGTTTATTAATTTTTGGTCGATTTTTTTGGAAACCTGAATGAACTCAAATTTGAAAAGCTCACAATTCCTACCCAGGAAAGACCAATTTCAATTTATTTTTGTTTAATGATAATTTAGAAGGCGTTTGGGTTTGGGTTTCAATTTTAATTTATTTTTGCTTGATAATTTGGAGGGCGTATGGTTGATCCAAAAAGCTCAACATTTTTGTTAGGCTTCGTTAAAAGACCTTCCTCTAAGTTTTGGGACCTTTTTGAAGAAATAATGAGAATAATATTAATCATAATATTAATAATATTGTTAAACGATATTTTATTTATTTAAACAACTAATATATTTATAAAAATATAAAAAAAATGTTTTCCAAATTTTGGTTGATTTTTTTGGAAACCTAAAAGAACTCAAATTTGAAAAGTTCACAATTTCAATCCAGGCGAGACCAATTTCAATTTCTTTTTGTTTAATGACAATTTGGAAGGCGTTTGGTTCATCCAAAAAGCTCAACATTTTTGTTAGTCTTCGTTAAAAGACGTTCCTCTAAGTTTTGGGGCCTTTTTTCGAGAAATAGTAAAAATAATATTAATCATGATATTAATAATATTGTTAAACGATAATATTTCATTTTTTTAAACAAATAATATATTTATAAAAATATAAAAAAATGTTTACGAAATTTTGGTTGATTTTTTTGGAAACCTAAAAGAACTCAAATTCAAAAAGCTCACAATTCCCATTTAGGCGAGACCAATTTCAATTTATTTTTGCTTAATGATAATTTGGAAGGCGTTTGGTTCAACCAAAAACCTCAAAATTGTTGTTAGTCTTCGTTAAAAGACCTTTCTCTAAGTTTTGGGACCTTTTTGGAGAAATAGTGACAATAATATTAATAATAATATTAATAATAATATTAATAATAATATTAATAAGATTGTTAAAGGATAATATTTTATTTTTTTAAACAAATAATATATTTATAAAAATATAAAAAAATGTTTATCAAATTTTGGTTGACTTTTTTGGAAACCTAAAAGAACTCAAATTCGAAAAGCTCACAATTCCAATCCGGGCGAGACTAATTTCAATTTCTTTTTGTTTAATAATTTGGAACCTTTTGGTTCATCCAAAAAGCTCAAAATTTTTGTTAGTCTTCGTTAAACGACCTTCCTCCAAGTTTTGGGGCATTTTTTTAAGAAATATTCGTACAGATGATATTTAACACTAATTATTATTATCATGTTTTTTTTTTAAATTTTTTGAAAGAATAGAAATGAGAGCAGCAATAAAATATTCGTCTCCTTCCTGTTTACTTCTGTATGCGAATAATCTAGAAAATATGCAATCACTTCAGAAATCGTCAGATCGTATGCAATAACGGGGCATTAGCCCGTGCTAGAGTGGCTCGTCTGTGCTTTTTATTACTATCAGAGAATTTCCCGTTGCCGAGCTTTTCCCCGTCAATTTTGTTGCCTCCACTCGTAGACACGATTCGAAGGAAAAAAACGATGCTGCATGCGGATGCTCGCTGAAAAAGTCTCGACCATATCCGGTTTTTCTCCTCTCACACATGATTACATATATGGGGCATTCCATACCAAGTCGACCTGAGTATGACCCTCGACCTCGCTGATTTCGTTTACGATTTTTTATATGCAATTCTTCTAACTCAAAATAGCATTCAGATTTTTTTTCAGATTTTTAAAACCAAATTTGAGTACGTTATGATTTTTTGAACATTTTTTTCGAAAACCTCGAGGGCCGTAATTTAGAAATCTGAAAAAATTCTCAAAAAGCCGGTGTCAAAAATGATTATTTTTGACCCAAAATTCATTATGTCCAGGATTTCCCTTCCACCTCGATTTTAGGTTTTTATTAAGAAGACGTAAAAAAGAATAGATGCAGAAATTGATCTACCGTGAAAAGTGGCTTGAATATTATTATCGTTAACCAACAATTTCCAAAAATAGTTGGTTAATTTCTGCATTGATGCAGAAATTACGTTTCCTTCATAAAAACCTAAATCGAGGTGGAAGCGAAATGAATTTTGGGTCAAAAATTTTCATTTTTGACACCGGATTTTTGAGAATTCTTTCAGATTTTTAAATTACGTCCCTCGAGGTTTTCAAAAAATCATAGCATACTCAAATTTTGTTTTAAAAATCTGAAAAAAAATGTGGAATGCTATTATTTTGAGTTCGAAGAATCATATAAAAAACGTAAACAAAATCAGCGAGGTCGAGGGTCCCACTCAGGTCTATTTGGTATGGAATGCCTCATATATATATTTACAAACGTACATGTGTATAAATATATAGAGAAAAGTGGGGCAAAATGGCTTCCTGGGGTAGAAGAACCACCTCAGAAATTTTTTTTGAAAAAGTACAAAAAAAAATTCTGGAATAAAGTGAAAAAGCTTTAATTGTTAAAAATATTTATTCCAGATTTTTCGTGCGTTCTATGATAGAATATTTTTTTAAACTGCTAGATTTGAAAGCAGCAGCTTCACCATAATATGATTCTATATGTTTTTTTTTTTATTTTTAGCCAAATATTAGAAAATTTTTAAATACGAAAACTTCGAGTGCTTAGAAATAATTAGATTTTCGTAAAAGCTCGAAAACTTTTGAAAATCACCAAAAAATCAACGGGTTTTAAAAAATTTGAAAAAAAGGATGTTTGAGCTTCAAGGATCTGCAAAAAATTGAAAAAAATAGGGGAATTGGATAGACCAAGCGAATTTTTGTAGTTTAACGATAAAAAAAAATGTAATTTGGAAAATTAGTGAAGTCATTTAAATTGAAAAATTCAATTTTGGTTAAAATGCAGACAAATATTTAATTTATCCATTCAGGACTTTGTAAAAATGTATCAATATTGTTTATGGTTCGATAATGTTCATTTTATTCAAATTTTAATTTAATTAACAATCCAATGACTTTATGGACCGCAACCTATTTCCATCCATTCAATTTTTGGAAACTCGAAAAAAGCACAAAAATTTCCAATTGGGCACCAAATTAGCACAAAAAAAGCTAATTCTGGTACAATTTAAATTCATTTTGGAGACTTGTCTCTGCCAACTCTGCAGAGATATTTCCAGCTGTTTCCAAGGTGGGCCATTTTGCCCCGCCGTGTCCTACCAACGAATCCATTCCACAAGGACGTACAAGAGGCTTGAAAGCTCTCCGCGTGACCTTTGCATGTACCAAAAATTCCCGCCTTCGTGGAAAAAAAGGGCTCCCACTTTGAGCACCGATCGCAACGAGTTACGCCCTTTTGTTCTTCATCCACAAAAATCGCGCCGTATCGTTGAGAATTTGAGTGCTTGCAAGCTCGGTAGAGCCAGTGAACCCTTTTTTTTTGGGTGGAGAGGGAAAATAAGGGAGGGAGAGGGATTCTGTCTGGGAGAGAGAGAAAGAGAGAGAAAGAGAGGGTTTGGGCAGGGTGCATCGCAAATATTGCGACAGCGGCACGAATCGGCATTCGGCTGTTTATTTTGGCTTGTTACCGAGCGAGCTTTTTCCTTTTTTTTTTTTTTTTTAAATGTTTGCGATCTCCCTCTTCTTTCTCCTGCCCTGTTTATTTCATCTTGCTCCACCTTTTAGAATGCATTTTCCCTCTCTCTCTCTCTCACACACCCAATTTCTCCTTCCACTATTCGACCTACTTTGAATCAAAATTCAAAAAAAGCGCGGGAAAGCCACCGCGAACTCGTGAGAATCGCGAGATGATCAATTGAAATTCCACGTCGAGCAAAACAAAATGAGCAAATTTTTTTTTTCCAGAGCAGTGCACATAATCCGTTCATTAGGAAAAAAAAATGGCGGATTCAACGAATAACGCTTCTGGATTTTCCTGCATTGTCAAATGTCAATGTTGACTGCATACGAGAGTACACAAGAGAGCAATTTACTCGCTGTTGAAGAGAAAAAAAAACAAAGTAAGTGTGTCAATTTGCTTCGTCCATTTTTTTTTTCGGCTTCGAAAAGGGGTCGAATTTTTTTGTTATTAAAAATTATTATTCGTATCCTGTTTTCATCAAAAAAAAAAATTGCTTATTTTTGAATTATTATTAAAAAATTTTTAATAAAAGAAAAGACGTTGAATGAAAATAAGGGATGCATTTTTCAACTTGTGGGATTTTGATTTTATTCGCCGGTTTTATTTATTGACGACGAGTCAGACGAGGGAGGAATAAAAAAAATTTCGAGAAGTCTCAGGGTGACGCATTTTTTTTGTAATATTATTTTCCTCCCTCGGAGCTTTAAGGGAGGAAAAAGAGTCGGGGGATGTTCAAGCGTGTAGCTTGAATATCTCGCTCGGAAGAGTGAGACAGAATTATTGGACACAAAAGAACGAGGCAAGACTTCTCGCAAGCTCCAGTGATTTTTTCTTTACACCATGCAAATATACAAATATAAATATATATATGGGGCATTCCATCCTAAATCGGACAGCTTGAAATTTTTTTTTTTTATTTCCTTAATTTTTTTATATTTTTGAGTACCCGTCAAAAGACCCTTCCTGTTGAATTTTGAGATTTTTTTGATTACCCGTTCAAAAGATATTAAATTAACAAAAAAACCGCTTTTTTTTTGGTATTTTGGTCATAACTTCTTTAATAATGGTCCAAATTAAGTTTTTTTTTTCAAAATTTTTGTTTTTTCATGTCCTTTTCAGAAAAAAATACAACAAAAATATTCGACGTGTTTTTGAATGAGTTTTTGGAGCTTGAAAACTTTAAATCGCATTTTTAAAAGTGATTGTCATTTTTTTTATTTTTTATTTTTTTTATTTTTTGTTTCAAACATCTATCTATTCAACAATTTTTAAGACTAGTGCGATCGTGAGATCTCAATAACTAGTATTTTTTTTCGATTTTTGAAAAAAAAAAAAAAAAAAATTTCATAAATTATTATGAATACCAATTTTTGAATGCCCACTCATACAATTTTTGAACTGTTGTTATTTGCTCACCGATTAATTATTAATTTTAAAAATCTGTTAACAATGAAAAAGCGTCCAAATTAATTCAAAATGATTTAAAAAATACTATACAGTAACAAAAATTTGGTATTCATAATAATTTATGAAAAAAAAAAATTTAATTTTCAAAAATCGAAAAAAAGTAGTTATTGAAATCCCACGATCGGACTAGTCTTAAAAATTGTTGAATAGATAATGTTTAAAACAAAAAATTAAAAAAAAAATCAAAAAAGACACTCTTAAAAACGCGATTTAAAGTTTAAAACTCAAAAAACTCATTCAGAAACACGTAGAATATTTTTGTTGTATTTTTTTCTGAAAAGGCCATAAAAAAACAAAAATTTTGAAAAAAAACTTCCAATTTGGACCATTATTAAAGAAGTTATGACCAAAATACCAAAAAAAGAGCGGTTTTTTTGGTAATTTAATATCTTTTGAGCGGGTAATCAAAAAAATGTCAGAATTTAACAGGAAGGGTCTTTTGATGGGTACTCAAAAATATAAAAAAATTGAGGAAAGAAAAAAAAAGTTTTTCAAACTGTCCGATTTGGGATGGAATGTCCCATATATCTATATATATATATATATATATCTGTCCTTTGTTTATATATGTCATCCCTTAACGCGTGATTTTTAACGAGATTTGCGCGCGATTTCTTTCTTTCAACTCGCTCGCCCTTTTTTCGCAGCTCGACGACGACGACGACGACGACGACGACGACGACGCCTACTGAATTAAAGCTCGTCCAACGTCACACGGGAGTCGCACAATTTTCCGCAAACGGCAGCAGACGAGACTCGCGTTTCTTCCACACGTTTCCCCCATGTCTCATTTCATCCCCTCTTCAACCCACTAACTCGCTTTTTACATTCGTCTGAAAAAGCTCACTCGGATATTTTTCCACATTTTCAAGGTTTTTCGCGAATTTTTTCAAAATCATCCCCCTCGAACGGAAATTTTTGTAATTTTGAGAAAGCTTTTGTAGCCTCGATACTGGGGGAAAAAACAAATTTCGGAAATTTTACCCTGATTGTCGATTTTTCGAGATTTTCCAAAGCTTTTGAGGGTTGCAAAAGAAAATGGACAAATAGGGATGAATCTTGCGACATTTTTTTAATTCATGGCGCGCATTTTTCCTACTAATTTTTCACGGTTTTTCCTGAATTTTTGGAAAATCAGCACCCTGAAACACGAACTTCTTCGAAAAATTCTTGTAATTTTGAAAAAGTGAAAATCATCCTCCTGAAACACGAACTTCTTCGAAAAATTCTTGTAAATTTGAAAATTAATTTTGCGGTCCCGATACTGGGAAAACAAGAAAAAAGAAACAAATTTTGGAAATTTTACTCTTATTCTCGATTTTCCGCGATTTTCCAAATCTATCTCTAGAGATGCAAAAGAAAATGGAGACATGGGGATGAATTGTGCTTCCTCCTAGAAGAAGCTTTCAATCGATTACCCCCATTTCTCACGGTTTCGCGAATTTTTGGAAAATCATCCCTCTAAAACAAAACGCGAAATTTCTCAGCAAAATTAGGTCAAATCTGAGAACAATGTTTTCGATTTTCCCGGTAAAATCTTCGTATTTTGGGAAAACCATTGCGCTTCACCTTCGTTGATTTTCTCATTACTCTAATTAATTTCAATTAAATTGCAATTTCAGTTAATATTTTAATTGAATTTTCTTGGAAAATTCATTAATTAATTTAGCTCATTAGAATTGAGTTTCATTAGAATATGCAAATCGTTTAAAATCCCAAACAAACTTTCGGATAATCCGTAAAAAATCGTGAGGAAATAATCAAGAGGGTACAAAGTGACATTGTCATCTTGAACAACCCTTATCCAATATGGCGGCCATTTTCCTCGAGTAAAAGGGTGACGAGGTTAATTTCGAGTATTGTGTGTCGTGCAATCCATCGCCGAACCATCTTCTCTTCAGCAATCTTCATTCTTACCGTATTTTCTCTTCATGTCGCCCTCTCGTTCTCTCCCTTCCTCTTTCCAACCCTCTTCGGGTGTCTATATTGCTCGATAGGGTGCGCGCGAGCTCTTCATCTCCTACGTCCGCTCTCTTATCGCCAAAGACGCCTCGTAAAAAGGCTGTATCCGTGAGTGTCTCTAACTTGTGGTTAGTACCGAATTTAACGGCTTGAGCTCGTAAAAGTTTTCCTATATATATATATATTAGGGTGGGTCAAATAAAATGATTAATTTTTTTTTCCTCGATACAATGAAAAATGCATTGTTTGGCATCTTGAAAAAACACTCTGCAAGTATCAGCCCTTCATATTTAAATTAAGAGGTCCCTCATCGCAAATTTTTATTTCCCACTTAAATAACATAGGAAATTTTTTTAACTTTGGAATTTCATTAGACTTTAACCGTTGAGGTTAGGAGAGTTTTTTTAGCACATTTTTATAGAACATTTGATGCTCTACAAAAAAGCTCTCTTGTGTTTAATCGATAAAACTAACCGTTCAAAACGAGGTAAGTAAAATCCAGAGCTAATTATCACCGATTATTTTTTGAACGGTTAGTTTTATCGATTAGACACAAGAGAGCTTTTTTGTAGAGCATCAAATATTCTACAAAAACGTGCTAAAAAACTCTCCTAACCTGAACGGTTGAAGTCTAATAAAATTCCAAAGTTAAAAAAAATGACCTATGTTATTTAAATGGGAAATACAAATTTGCGATAAGGGATGTCTTAATTTAAATATGAAGGGCTGATACTTGCAGAGGGTTTTTTTGAGATGCCAAACAATACATTTTTCATTATTTCGAGGAAAAAAAATTAGTCATTTCATTTTACCCACCCTAATATATATCTATATCTATATGTATGTGAATTTCTGTTTCTTAGGAAAGCTTCGCTTTCTCCTCGTTTATCGCTTATACTCTCTCTTTTCCTCGCTATAAAGTCACGTGGCTCAAAGCTCGGCCCAAGACTCTTCCGAGTTTCAGTCTAGAAGTCACCTTTCTAGTCTGGATACTCGTAATGTTAAGCTTTCAACTCGGGGCAATGACGAATCGTGGATCTCAAGAAATTTCAATATGTCCGCCCTACTTTGCGCGGGAAAATTCAAATTTTCAAAATTCAAAATTCTAGTTTGAAAATCGGTATTTCTAAACTAGAATGAAAATTCATCCATTTGCATCCTCTTAAAAATTTAGTGGCGAGAATTTTTTTTTAACAACAATTATTAAATTCCATTGAGGTATTTTACGAAAAAATAGTATAGAAAAAGAAATAAGATTTTGTTTCAAAGGGTTTTTTGGGCACATACTGAAGTATGAAAAAAAAATTTTTGATCACCATTTTGATACAAAATAGCGTCGACAGAGGCAATCTTTGAATTCAGGTCATTAACGACAGTCAGTCATTTCAACGATAATTATGAGCAATTATATGAATTGCTAGTCAATGAAGAAGCTTTCGAAGAACAAAGGGATCAAATAATCTGATAATGGTCATCCAATTATTTCTGGATAAAAATAAAACAATTTGCATAAACTTACAGCAAGTTAATTAACGACTGTTTCCTGGATCAATGACACAACTTTTACTATTAAAAATATGTTTCATCAATTCAAGAACAGATGTTTCGTAAAACGCTATTCAAAATTCAGCACCAATTTGTCCGAGTTAGTGGAGCGCTTCCAATCTACTTTAACTTGACGAATGAAGATTTTTGCATTGAATCGAAATATCACGAAAAGTTGGTCGAATGCTGGCGTCTTTCGTAAATTCATTAAAGTTAATCGGTTTATGAATTGCATTGCACGAGGAGCGTCGAAGAGTAAGAGATGGGCTTGAAAACTCCAGCTGGACTTTTCTTTCCTCCCTCTGCTATTAATATATTGTATACAGAGTGTTTTAGTGATGAAAGACAATACAGTGAGAGTGGATTCGTGACGTAATATCGAGTAGAAAAGTCCTTTGCCATTTTTTGATATTTCCATCCCCTGAATTGTTATCAATTGTTTTAATCAGCCAATGGGACGCGCCCAGTGAGCGAGGCTTGATCCCACCTCGCGCATCTCATTGGCTGATGTAAAAAAATTAATAACAGTTCAAGGGTTTAAAATATCAAAAAATGGCAAAGGACTTTTCTACTCCATATTACGTCACGAATCTACCCTCACAGTATTGACCTTCACCACTCAGACATTCTGTATATATATATATAGATATATACGTATCGCACGACGCTACGAATTTACCTCATCGAACTCTTTCTGGGTGCGTTTTTTTTAAATATTATTTTCCCTGAGAGGGAGGGAAATTTAACGAGGCTTGCGCCCTGATGCTGAAATTAAATAAGTTGAGCGGGACTCGTTGAGCCCGTATATATTCTCAGCGTGTGTGAGTAGGAGAGAGAGAGAGAGAGAGAGAGAGAGAGAGAAAGAGAGACTTTCCGATCGATCGATACTCTTCAGGCTCGGAGGCCCTCTTTATACCCTCTTTGCCGCGATGGACTCTCGACCTACTTCATAATTACAAAGCCCGTGAAATAATGAAAAAAAAAAATTTCCTACCGATTCACCTCCCTCTTCCCTCCCACCCCTCTCACTCGCTGATATGCACCTTCGTAATCCCGATACCTGGGCCACGAGATAATATTTCGAGAAACTCCATCGTGCCCTCCACAACACAAAAATCGATGACGAAGAGGGTGTGTATAGTCAAGGAGGTAAATATTTGCCAGGGAGCGCCGGACGAGTTAGAATAAAAATGTAAAAAGAGCGAGCCAGGGAAGAGGAAAATATGTGAATAATAATGGGAAAGCAGAAAAAAAATTAAAGTTACGAAAATTGGGAACGTGCTGCTCGTTGATGAGGAATTCAGTCTCTCTCTCTCTCTCTCTCTCTCTCTCTCTCTCTCTCTCTCTCTCTCTCTCTCTCTCGCTCGCTCGCTCTCTCTCTCTCTCTCTTTCCCTCTTTTTGTCCCTCCCTCCTCCCTCTCCCTCTTGCTGGGGTTGCATTCGATATCCGGAGTTACTGGAACTCCGTAAATAAAGAGAGAAAAGGCAACAAAAATTAGAAAGACATAAAGTCGAATGAGAAAACGATTGGATATAGAGAAAGTGGGATCGAAATAATTCGAACGAAATCCTGTTGATTTTTTAGCATTGATCTTGATCATTCTGGAGAAAAAAATCGGAGAGCGCTGAATAAAAGAATGTGGGAAAACTGTTTCATTTGAGGTATTTAGAAATATTTTTTTGATGAAAAAATTAATAGGAAAAATATTTAATAATTTTGATTTTTGATAAAATCCAAATATACTCTGTAAAATGCTCAAAGATTTTTTATTTAAGCTTTACAAAATTATTCGAGAAAAAAATCTTGAGAATCTTGATTTTTTTCCAAGAAACTATCCCTCATGATCAACTATCCCAAAAGGGTCTCAAAGATTGTCAGCTTGATTGCTGATTAATTTTAGAAGCCATATTTTTTTAAATCCAAAATGCACTAAGATTTTTGATAAAAGGTTTTTCAAAATAATTCGCAAAAAAAAATTGAAGAGTAAACTACCCTTTATGGGTAGTATGGGGTCCCCCAAAGCTTTATTCAGCACTCCAGATGAGAACATCTGCATTGCTGAATAATTTCAGAAGCCATTTTTTCAAATCCAAAATGAATTTAGAATTTTGATTGAAACTTTGCAAAATTATTCGCAAAAAAAATCCTGAAGAGTAAACTACCCTTCATGGGTAAAATGGAGTCCCAAGGATTCCTAACTGGATTACTGAATAATTCCAGAAGGAATTTTTTTTCAATCCAAAATGCATTCAGATTTTCGATTTAGACTTTTCAAAATAATTTGTAAAAAAATTCTGAAGAGTAAACTACCCTTCATGGGTAGAATGGAGTCCTAATGATTCTTAACTGGATTGCTGAATAATTCTAGAAGCCATTTTTTTAAATCTAAAATGCATTCAAATTTTTGATTAAAACTTTTCAAAATAATTCATAAAAAAAATCCTGAAGAGTAAACTACCCTTCATGGGTAGAATGGGGTTCCAAAGATTCTCAACTAAATTGCTGAATAATGCCAGAAGCCATTTTTTTAAATCCAAAATGCGCTAAAATTTTTAATTAAAACTTTGCAAAATTATTCGCAAAATGCACTAAAATTTTTTTTTTCAACTTTACAAAATTATCCGTAACAAAAATCTCGAAAATCTTGACTTTTTGCCGGTCAACAACCCCTATATCTATCCCACCCTTAACCATTCTCAGTTTCCACCCCAAATGGAGTCTCAAAGATTCTCAGCTCGATTGCTCAATAATACCAAAAATTATTTTCTTGAAAATTCAAAACATCATATCAAATCCAAAACATTCGACTAAACTCTTTGGCAAATGTAGCTAAAAACTCTCTTGAAAGGGTGGTTGTCTTTATTCTCTCCAGTAAACAAAAATCCAAGCACACTTTTTCCCAAAAGTATAACTTCCTTAGTCTTTGAGCACTATGAGCACTCAAGCGTGCTTATTTCGTGAAAAATAAAATCGCAAGAACAAATTCCAAGCTCAGACAAAGCTCAGCCACCCCTTGCTGTCTGTGCGAGGGTAGCAAAAAAAAATTAGAAACGGCAGAGTGAAAGCGCAGTCTCTCGTAAAGTAATACACCCCGTTAGGATAAAAGACAGTCCTCTTCCTCATACTACGATGCTCTACGTTCAATTTTTTTTCTTCACCGTTGCCACTCCAAACGGCTGTATATCAAAGGGGATGTTGGGGAAAATGCACCGGTTGGGGGTGGCACGCTAGACATCCCGTTGAATGGAGGTCACCGGGGGATTGCCAAGAGAAGAAATACCGGGAGGAAGTGAGAGACGAGGCAAAAAGTAAGGGAAAAACATGGAGATTGAGCGAGAGAGGGGTTGAAGAGGGGTGGCAGCGTGAAGGAGGGGTTTCCACCCCATGATGCGCGATATTAAAATGCTAAATATGTCTATTCGTCGTCTCGAAGGAGTACTCGTCGCTTCTGGTATTCTGGCCACTATCATCCACCATCCCCTATTTTACCCCGAATAAAATATATTTTTTCGCACCCTCCAAATCCACCCTTACGCGCCCCCTACCTCGTTTTCCATATTCCAGGACAACATAATATGTCCCTCGCATCGTCCTCGGTGTGGAATTTCAGCAATTCGTTTCACAATGTAATAACACTGGAGCCCGAAACAACGATAACCACCCCCAGAAATGATAGGGGTTGAAAAAAAACCACCCCTAAGCTTCTTTCCGTTCATCCCGGTATTTCGCGTGACGCTGTCCTAATTCGCCTATAAACGACGTTTAACGAATTTAATATCATGTTAACCCGTGGTAATAATTACATCAGGGCCATCAGCATATATTTAACAAAATGGCGCGGTCGGACGTTTGCATGTCGGTTCCGGTTTACGCGTCTCTGCGTATGTTAAACCACCCCTTTACTGACCTTGCTATGACGTTCGTGCGAATTTGGAGACAGTCGAAACGGAAAATATGACCCAATTAAGGGTGCAGCCCGATGTGTCATTTAGAGGAAGTCCCAACAAAAAATCTGTTGCTCAAACTTAAAAAAGTCATAAGAGTGGCTTTGAAAACATGGTATCACATAAGACTAGATCTTTGATCAGGGATGTTCATAAAGCCCACCAGTGGAGTTCCAAAAGCATCAAAATGGAAAAATAGTCGATCAGACAATGTTTGATTCTTATGTAACTCTTCCCACAAGAGTAAACCCATTGCACCATTCTGCGTAATAATCAGGAATCATTGTATCGCTTTATTATACAGGATCGATTAATTCCCCACAAAAGGATCCGCTTCCCAAGATTCTAGGTGTCAAATTACGTAAGTTACACCGTCTCGTTTGCCATCGGGTCATTTCGTGAAAATGGCTTTTGGTGTCTGGAATAATGGTCGACTTCCCGACGAGAAAACATCGGAGGGTAGTCCGAGAATGTCGGTCAAACGGTTCAATCTGAACATCCTCAATCCAGGCACAACGATCATCCCCTAACCCACTTCCCATTCACCCTAATGCCAATACAGTTCGGGCGATTGGGGCTAAAACTGGGGGAACGAACGGCTTTGGACCTTACACAGCATCAACGGATTCCGTGGGTCCCTTCAATGACCATAAAACGGAACAATGCGAATGGAAATTGGTAAAGAATCAACGACGATGTGTCTTACGCTTTGTGTGTCACACGAGTTCGAACATTGAACAGCGAGGCTATATTCCTGGGAGTCACTACCCTCGTAAGCTCCTAATGTACAGGGAATATCGACTAGGAAGCCCCACGCAGTGGCTCGATCAGATTCCACACTCTGGGTTGGAATCAAGAGGGTGAGGAGCTGCGTTTGGTGAGGGAAGATCCAAGACGGTGCGGTGGTATATATTGGGGAGCCGAAGGATCGGAGGATGCATCAGGACACGGGAGATGAATCGTTGAGGCTGAGATGCGGGAGCAAACCAGCCAAAGCTCTCCAATATCGTAAACATACGAGACTCTCCGTTCCAAATCGGATACTTCATCCCCTAACCCCGAATATTTTTCGTGTTAGCCAAATGATTGTAGGATAAGTGACTTCCCTTTCCTCTGGGAGTTAAGGATTTGCATGCAACTCCAAAGTGTCAATGAATCGATCCAACTCTGTAAATCTTGGTGGAATCACTGGGCCAATTGGTTGTCTTTATCTGGAAATCGAACGAACCATCATAGTTCATCAGGGTCTAACTTCTAGTCAGCCCGAACAGGTCACCTTCCAACTTAATTAAAGTCTGAATTCAGGGAAGTCCATTCGGTTGGACCTAGACTTAATTCTGAGAGCTTCTGAGTAAACAAATTGGGTTCGTTTGACGGAGATTACTTTGTAAGGTGTTACTGAGCGTATTTGTGTTGAAACTTTATCCCCTAGCCCCGAATATTTGTTGTCTCTCAGCAAAATGATTGCAGGATGAAGTACAAGTGCCTTCCCTTTCTTGTGGGAGTTAGGAATTTGCATGCAACTCCAAATTGTCAGTGAATTATAGATCCAAGTCTGTAAATCTTGGTGGAATCACTGGGCCAATTGCTTATCTTAATCTGGGAATCGAACTGACCATCATCAGGGTCTAACTTCTAGTCAGCCCAAATAGGTCACCTCCCAACTCAATTAAAGTCTGAATTCAGGGAAGTCCATTTGGGTGGACCTAGACTCAATTTTGAGAACTACTGAGTGAATAAATTGGGGCCGTTTGACGGAGATAACTTTTTAAGGTTGTTACTGAGCGTGTTTGTGTTGATACTTCATCCCCTAACCCCGAATATTTTTTGTCTCTCAGCAAAATGATTGCAGGATGAAGCACCCACGCCTTCCCTTTCTTGTGGGAGTTAGGAATTTGCATGCAACTCTAAATTGTCAGTGAATAGATCCAACTCTGTAAATCTTGGTGGAATCACTGGGCCAATTGCTTGTCTTAATCTGGGAATCGAACTGACCATCATCAGGGTTTAACTTCTAGTCAGCCGAAACAGGTCACCTCCCTACTAAATTAAAGTCTGAATTCAGGGAAGTCCATTCGGGTGGACCTAGACTTAATTCTGAGAGCTTCTGAGTAAACAAATTGGGTTCGTTTGACGGAGATTACTTTGTAAGGTGTTACTGAGCGTATTTGTGTTGATACTTCATCCCCTAACCCCGAATATTTGTTGTCTCTCAGCAAAATGATTGCAGGATGAAGTACCCGTGCCTTCCCTTTCTTCTGGGAGTTAGGAATGTGCATGCAACTCCAAATTGTCAGTGAATAGATCCGACTCTGTAAATCTTGGTGGAATCACTGGGCCAATTGCTTGTCTTCATCTGGAAATCGAACTGACCATCATCAGGGTCTAACTTCTAGTCAGCCCAAACAGGTCACCTCCCAACTCAATTAAAGTCTGAATTCAGGGAAGTCCATTCGGGTGGACCTAGACTCAATTCTAAGAACTTTTGAGTGAAAAATTGGGGTGATTTGACGGAGAATACTTTGCACGGTTACTGTTTGTGTTGACGGCACAGCTATGATAGAGCGGGAGCGGACTACAGCTCCACCAGTTCACTTATGTTTCGGGCAACGATGAACATTGGTTGGCCCATCCCTTTTCGAAGACCATAGAGATAGGGCGATACAGTGAAGGAAGAGGAGACGGAGGAGATACCTCGGCGTTATATCCTTGGTATATGGCGTCAAGGATAGTAAGCCCCGAGTTTGAGCAAACAGTGCCCGAAGAGGCTTACACGCCGTCCCGTCTGCATTCATAATCGCAAGTTCAGATCTGACGTTCTGTGTACCTTCGAAGGGTAGATATGGCGGTGATGGTAGTGTTGGTGTTGGTAGTGGTGATGATGGTGGTGGACGGTTTGCAGTGGCTTTGTGGGCGCAATGGCGGCTCTCCGTGAATCGTCGAGGTGAAAGGCTCACCGCAGAGCGACACTCGAGGGTGGGTCGGTGAATTCGCGATAGTTTAAGTGGCACCGGCGATAAGATAACGGCTTCCGGTGAATTTCCAGTTGAGCGAGGGGAAAGAAAAACCGTTACGTTTGTGAAGTACAAGAGGAGAACCAGAGAGGCGAAAAGGAGAAGAGAGAGGGCCAATTAATTCGAGGTGGTTGCGCGACCACCTCGGTAAACAGAGTCGAGAAATTAAAAGCCATTTGTCACGAGAACGAAGGGTGAGTGAAGGAGAGTTTCGGCTGGTTGAGCACAGGAGGACACAGAAGGAGTATATGTATGGGGCGTTCCATCCCAAATTAGACAGTTTGAACAATTCTTTTTTCCCGCAATTTTTTAATATTTTTTAGTAATCATCAAAAGACCCTTCCTGATAAATTTTGAGATTTTTCCGATTACCCGTTCACAAGATATTAAATTTAAATAAAAATCGCTTTTTTCGGTTTTTTGGTCATAGCTTCTATAATGATGGTTCAGTGGTTGATGGGTACTAAAAAATATAAAAAAATTGAGGAAATTGAAAAAAAAAGTTTTTGAAACTGTCCGATTTGGGGTGGAACGCCCCACATACGTAATATGAATTCCACCATCACCCAGCCAAGACGATTACCATTATAACTCTGGCTTCGTTGGGGGGTTGCTCTCTGATGGTTTCCCCCAACTAAAATCATGACCAGAACAAACAGCCCACTGAATTAAGATTAGGATATGATGTACACTCCTTTCGAGAGCTCTGAAGAGAATGGCTCAGAGCAAGTCAAAGATTCCAGACCAAGTTCAAATATTGTTCGAGGTATCTTCCTAATCGTCTTTCACCCTCAGCCCCCATTGAATCAATCCCCACTCGCTCCTCCTTCACCGCCAAACGTGACTCGTTAATTTATGTGTGTCTGTCTTACCTCTCTGGTGATAAATTCTCACGAAAACGAGGATAAAGAAACGGCAAAGCGAGAGATTGAAGACGATGATGCTGAATGAGTAAACGATTGGTCGTGAAATATCGTGGCTTACCTGAAACAGAAAAAGGATCGAGAGTTGCGATTAGAATTGTACCAACATGACTCTTTTTTTTCTTTATTCGACAATTCGTTACGCGGGCATGTTATTTTGGTTTTTGTTCACAATGAACGATTATAGGGGATGTTAGGCGTGACCAATCGATAGGAGAAATCCCACAAAAGCTTTTTATCAACACAGTCATTCATTTGTGTGTAAGAGGCCACGAGGATTATTCGAGAAAGTACAATCTCGTCCAAAAGTTTGGTAACACTCGCCTCAATTTGGCGCTGCGAAAAATGTTTCACTGCTCTTTTAAGAATGAAGATATTTTAGACTAAAAAACGGCATTTCAAAGGGGACATATTCTGTTTCATGTCGCTTTTTTCAAAAAAATTTTCGATTTTTTTTTCAACCCGGTACGTCCTTTGAAAAATGATCGTTTCTCGAATTTTTTTTTGGCATTGAAATTTCGACGCAATATCCATGATTTTTTTTTAAACTATTTTTTGCATGAAAAACTTGTGGGGGAGAGCTTCAATTTCGTTTTTTAAAAAGTTCCATACGATTTTTTTTTGCAAAAATATTCAATTAAAAAAAAATGACGATATTTATAAAATGCATCGTGACTCTAAAACTACTGGGTTTTCGTGAAGTCACTAAAGGAGTAAAAAGTTGCATATGGTTGTTCTGGATTTAGGAAAATTTTTTCAGAATTTTTTTACAAAATTTTTTTTTCAAAATTTTTCCTGTCAAGGAGATATTTTTTTATCTTCAACAATCGGGTCTCTTATTTCATCTACACGGGTTTTTCGATGAAAAAGCCGTGTAGATAAAGTTTTTCGATGAAAAAGCCGTGTAAATGAGGTAAGAGACCCGATTGTTGAAGATAAAAAATATCTTGTTAGCAGAATTTTTTTTCGAAAAAAACAAATTTTGAAAAAAATTCTGAAAAAATTTCATTGAATCTAAAACGATTTTATGCAACTTTTTATCATCCTAGTGATTCAACGAAAACTTAGTAGTTTTAAAGCTATACTACATTTTGTAAACATGGTCATTTTTTACGAAAAATTGAATATTTTTGCGAAAAAAAATCGTGGATGATTTAAAAAAAAACGAAATTGAAGCTTATACTCCTTTCTACAGGTTTTTCATATGGAAAACAGTTACAAAAATTTTTCTTGGATTGTGAACCAAAATTTCAACGCCAAAAAAAAGCCAAAAAACCACCATGTTTCAGAAGGCGTACCGAGTTAAAAAAAAATCTAAAAAAAATTTTGGAAAACGCGAAATGAAGCTTAATATATCTTCTTTGACAAGCCGCTTGTTGAATTGAAATATCATCATTTTTAAGAGAGTAGTGAAACTTTTTGTGCGGCGCGGAATCGGGGCGAGTGTTTCCAAACTTTTGGACGGCAGTTTACATATTTATATCATTTATTATAAATAATTGATATATGAATAAAAATTTATAAATAAAAGATGCATAATAAATTCATTATAAATTGCAATTAAATTAACACGTAAGTAAATAAAAGCGAATTATTTATTTGTTTATTTATATTAAAAAATTAGACATTGAAAAGTGTATGCTGTGCAATTATTTTTTAATGTCCCCACAAAAAGCTTCTTGGAATATAATTTTTATCAAATAACTCCCGCGAATCAAGTCCACGTTTCATAAAAAAAAATAACTGCACAAGAAAGCTTTTGAGAGAATTTATACCACACAATTTCTGTACAAAGTTTTGACTCTTCCCATACTTTTTACAAGATCAGAAAATGATTGAAAAATGCCAGGACCGAAAAGTATGGCTAAGTTTATTGCCGAAAGTAAACTTTTGCCCCCCAAAGGCGAAAATTTTTGTTACTGATCGAATTGTACCAAAAATTGGAAAAAATCCTTCCTGACACTTAAAATTCGAAATACTCAGATAGTATTTCGAATTCGAAGTACCTCATACTTTTTCCAAAGTCCTGAGGAAAGATTGATTGGCAGCTCTATAAATATGTATAAATATATTATTTATTGATGTTTTCACAAAACGCATCTTCCAATGCATGCCAAGGTCAAACACACTGGGGACAAAATATTCTACACATTCTACGCACTATTAACTTATGGAGCATTCAATCGTTCCACGTCGACCTTACACACAAGACTCATGAATAAGTAACTAAAGTCATCGGTGGCGCTTGTGGTTAATCGATTTTTGTTCTGTTTTCGTATCGCGTTGATTTATGTCTCGCGGCCATAGTGAAACCTACTTTCTTTTTTTATAACCAACTGACTCACTTCACGCTCACTCTCCATTCTTTCCTTTGCCCTTCTTTTCAACTGCGACGCTCGACCGAGAAAGGTTCTTAAGTTCACGATAATAATAATCTTCGCCACTTCGCTCGTGTAGAATAATGTGTGTAAAATCCGGTGTAGAATAATTTTGTGTAGAATAACATTCCTCCCCACTTCCTTTGTGTAGAAAAACATTCGTTGCTACTTTTCTTGTGTAGAATAAAAATGTGTAGAATAGAGTCTTTCCCAATTTGTAATATTTTACATACTTACACCCAGAAAAAAGATCTAGTACATTTAACTGAATCCTAGTCAAGCCAAATAAATTTTTTTAGTTGTAGGCCAGCCTAATACAACTCTATTTGTGTCAATGAAATTTTTTTTTTTTTTTGAATGACATACTAGGAAAATATTTTGCGATCTAATAAATTTTTATTTAATATTAATAAATATTATTTCAAACTGAACAAATATGTATTTAAATTAAATCATTTTTTTTTAAATATTTACACAATATATATTTTTAAGCATTTCAATCTTTGAATGTGTAGCTACACATATGAAGTCTTTCGTAAAGCTTCGTCTTTTCTTTAACAGAAGGGAAAATAAAAAAGACCCTTTTTTATGGGAATCCTTTTCGGGGATTCGACCATCTTGCGTTTTACCGCAATGTTCAATGTATTTGATATCCATACTGAAAAATAAGGATATCAAACATAGACGAGCTTGGAAAGGATATATAGGAGTCGAGAGGCAGGTTCGCTTGTGCGAGAGGTAGCCACCTGGCGGATTTTTGGGGTACTGACAAATCTGCAGATATGATCGAATTTTTCTTCAACGCCTGTTTCTCAATGACAGGGAATTCAAATAAATAAATATAGTGGAAGTAAATATCGCCCAAAATTGGATGGAAAGAAAATTTTCTTTAAAGTAACTAAAAAATAATCAAATAAACGATTATAGTACCTACGACTAGATCTTTTTTCTGGGTGTAAATATATGTGCATTATGAAATTAAAAAAAAATCGATTTAAGCAAAGCCACCCTCCAAATTTTCAATTATGACGATAAAAACAAGTCAATGCACATCTGCGATATATTATCTCTGGCGCAAAATGTCCGATCGCGCGTATTTTTTTTTTTTTTTTTTTACAATGCACATTATGAGGTCAGTCGAGACGAAATTATGATCGTCTTTTTTTCAACGCTGATGGCACTCTCTCGTCGTTCGTCGTTATAAAGCTCGTTGAATTACGTTGTACTGAGCGTGTTGTACACTTCGGGGTATGATTAACGATTAATTGGTCGATAAATCGATGTTACCCCTCTGGGCACTATCGACCCCCTTCGCTCGCGTGTTTATAACGAGATATAAAATTCTCGAATCCAGTCTATCGTGAGCGAGACACATGCTTGTGTGTGTGTGTGTGTGTGTGTGTGTGTGTGTGTAATACCAGCTGGCGTATGTGGTATAATGGTACCACCCTATTATAGGGGAGTCGGGGGCAAAATGGACCACATAAGAAGATATCGCGTGAGACAGATTTAAAAAAAAGCGACCATTTTTTGTTTTTCGAAATAACATATTAAATACTTTCGGGGAGGTGAAAAAAGATGCCTGTTAAAAGCAGAGCTCTTAATATTAATATTTAGATATGTCTCATCGCAAATTTCTATTTCCCATTTCAATAACACAGGAAAATAAACTTTCAAACTTTGAAATTTTATACCTCGGCTTCAAGTTAATGTACCGAATCGAACGATACGTATTCCTGCAGGGAATCGAACGCTTTACAGAAAAGGTCTTTTTTTATTTTTCGATAAACTAACTCCTTCAAAAGTTATTCACGGTCTAATATTTATGGGGCGTTCCATCCCAAATCGGACAGTTTGAAAAACTTTTTTTTTATTTCCTCAATTTTTTTATATTTTTTAGTACCCATCGAAAGACCCATCCGGTTAAATTTTGAGATTTTTTTGTGGACCCGTTCGAAAGATATTGAATTAACCAAAAAAACCGCTCTTTTTTTGGTATTTTCGCCATAACTTCTTTGATAATGATCCAAATTCAAAGTTCTTTTTTCAAAATTTTTATTTCTTTATGGCCTTTTGAGAAAAAAATACAACATAAATATTCGACGAGCTTTTGAATGAGTTTTTTGAGTTTTAAACTTTAAATCGCGTTTTCAAAAGTGAGGGTCATTTTTTATTTTATTTTTATTTTTTGCTTTAAACATCTATCTATTCAACAGTTTTTAAGACTAGTCCGATCGTGGGATTGCCATAACTACTATTTTTTTCGATTTTTGAAAATTGCGTGAGGTGTTTTTGCTAGAAATTTTTGGCAAAATTCAATTTTGATCGTGGTTGTATTGTCTAATTTTTTTTTTACCATTATGGAGGTGGTCCATTTTACCCCCGGTACCTCATTTTGCTTTGGCCTTTGAATTATCAAAGTATTTTAGGAAAAGTAGGTTCCTATAATACTATCAGAGTATGTTAGAATGATTTTGTCAATTAAAAAAAAATTGCACCTCGTCGTAGGCAATTTTGATAACAATGTCGAAATCTAGATCTGATTTTGAAACAAAAAAAAATTTAGATTGGATTTTGCGTGGATAAGTCTATTCAGATATATCCCTGCCAATTATTATGATAATTCCCTCCTTTCCTTAATTTTTTGAATATCCATTTATTTTTATATAATTTTTGGTGGTGTCCATTTTGCCTCCAGGGTCCATTTTGCCCCTTCTTTCCCTACATGCACCCAAATATGCACTGATTC
Organism: Alloplasta piceator; assembly: GCA_946863875.1. Taxonomy (NCBI): domain Eukaryota; kingdom Metazoa; phylum Arthropoda; class Insecta; order Hymenoptera; family Ichneumonidae; genus Alloplasta; species Alloplasta piceator. The sequence goes on along the minus strand of OX333081.1, from coordinate 8,707,703 downwards.
TCGACGGGAATGTTGAAAAATTGACGATGCTTCCCCCGTTGAATTGGTGTAGTAAAAACTCATCCAAAAAGCATGCGATAGAAATAAAAAAAATTCAATCAAAAAACTGCAAACAAAATGGGGTAATTTAATTTCACGGAATTCTACACATTGCAATTTTCATCATTTCGATCGCACATCGATAGATTTTGTCGTATTTATTTATATGCAATTCAATTGAATATCTATTATTATTATTATTATTATTATTATTATTATTATTATTATTATTATTATTATTATTATTATTATTATTATTATTATTATTATTATTATTATTATTATTATTATTATTATTATTATTATTATTATTATTATTATTATTATTATATGCATATAAATTATTCTATTGCATATAAATTAGCGACAAGACGTAATTAATAAGCAAAATATTAACGTGTCGATTATCAATGACTGAGAATCGGAGCGCGAAAATTCAAAAATGGCAAATAATAAAATAGTTGACTTGAAACAATGAGCAGTCTCTCTCTCTCTCTCTCTCTCTCTCTCTCTCTCTCTCTCTCTCTCTCTCTCTCTCTCTCTCTCTCTCTCTCCCCCTCACTTTTCCTCCCTCGCGTAACTCGACGCTTGGTCGGCTTCAACCTGTTGATCCTTGTTTCTCCTCGGTGGAATCTCTCTTTATCTCACTTCCACACGACTCGATATTCTCCGTCTCCTTTTTACGTTTCGTTGACCGCGATGCTCATCGATTTCCGCTCTATTTCTTAAGGGACAACATCACTCGAGGATTTTGGGAAAAAAGGATTTCTTTTTTTGGCTCAAGTATTCTGGTCTATAATTTTCAAAAAATCCATTTCTTTTTTCATATTCTTAAAGTTTAGACCTTTAAGAATATATTCTCGAAAGGAAATTTTTAGTAATCTAGAATTTTTCAAAAATCCATTTCTTTTTTCATTTTCTTAAAGTTCAGACCCTTAAGAATATATTCACGAAAGGAAATTTTTGGTAATTAATTTAATTGATTTAATTTAGTAATCGATTTAGAATTTTTTAAGATAGAAAATGGCGTCGTTACAGTAGATTGAAAATAGGTTTTTTCTGAGAAGGAGTGAGTTTACACCACTTACAGGAAAAATATTTTTTTTCCTTAATCTGATTTAGCACTTCTTTGAAAGTAACCAAGATTTTTATTTTTTTAACTCACAAATTGACGTCAATTTTGATTTTTGTCTTTGTTTTTTGCTACAAAATTGATTTTAAATTGTTTATTGCAAATGTAATTATTTATCAATCTTAAAAATCGTTTGTACTTCAATAAAAAAATCTATCTGAGAAGCTGCAGTAAAAATTTCAAATCAATCGAATAAAAATTGATCGAGCAAGATTGTACTCAAATTCGAAAAACATAGTTTCGAGAAAAACGCGTTCAAAGTTGAAACGTATTTGCTTACGCTCAAACGCTTTTCGGAAAATAAGCTACAAAAATTGTTTATAAGCTTTTTCCTCCAAAATAGCTTTTGAACATCATTTACGAATAGTTTATGAATTATTCAAGCCAATGAAAAAAAAACCTCAAGTACAACCCCTTAAATACTATTCACCGGATCTTTTGAAATTAACTAACGAATAGAGTTTAAAAATGCTCTATGAAGATCAGAATATTCAGCTTGACAGTTAAAAAAACCACAAAAGCCAGTGTCAAAAAAACATAAACAAAAATTCAAAAAAACTCCAAAAAACGTGAATCAATTTTTAAATTATTGTTCAATCTCCTTAATCAGATTTGATTCTTGTGAATCTATTTCCAAATTCCCAAACTCACGAATCCGGCAAATTTATGTGAAAAAATGTGTTAGGGGCCAAAACCCACCCCTAAATCAACAAAAATCGCGCTGGCGCAAATTGCAAAAATTTCATTAACCAAAGTGCTCATGAATTTTTCGATCGCCGATACGTTCACATAATTGTAATAGTGATTCCGAAGAAAACAACGTGATCGTAAAATTGTGGGCTCTATCGGCGCAACGCTAGTCGCGATATAACTCCAAAGGGGTTGGGGGTGGTTTTGCGGGAGAAGAGAAAAAAGCCCATCGTCGTTGGCATACATAGTAGTAAGTGCGGTAAAAGCTGCAATGGTATGAATGTATGTAAGTGGAGCGTATAAGCGCCAGGTGCCTTTATCGGCTCCGAGCTATTCCGGTCCCGTGCATTCTACTAGCCCACATATAGAGCCCACCCCTTCATCCCCTATACATCGATCAGCGAGAGCCAATAGGGCGTAAGTCGAACCATTGGACGTTAAAGGGTCTGAGGGTTTCGCCCTTTACACTAGAATGTTATATATATAGGGCGAGAGAGAGAGAAGGGTTGGTCGACGACCAACAACCCCTTAACATCCCCTCGCTCCCTCCCTTTCTCTTTTTCTTACTCTCCTTCCCTCTCCCGCACTTTAGGGCCGAATGGTCGAACTTTTCATCCCCCCCTGCCCCCCCCCACTTTCATTCTCCACTTTACTTCGTGCCCCATTCTATAACCCACCCCTTTCCAACCCCCTCTGAATAACGAATATATTTATTATTACCGCTTTTGCCCCCTTTTCCTCCCTCTGCCTCTTTTCCTCCCTCGTGGCGAGCAGCTTGCGGATGCCACGAGAAATTACACAATCCGATACCCCCGACTCAACTTACACCTGTGAACGATGCACCTGCCCCCTGTCTTACATATACTCTCGCCGATAGAGTTCACAGCGATTGTAATGCGTTTCTACCTCTCCATCTTTCTTTCTCTCCCTCTCTCTCTCTCTCTCTCTCTGTGAGCTTCTTACATTCACCCCCTTAAGCCCTACTCCACGGTCTCCTATAACCTTCTTGGTTCGTACTCATCCTCTCTTAGGGGTGTGTATATATATATATATATGTAACAATGGCATGTAAATGTTATTTCCACTTGGATCACGTAACCCCATTTCACCCCTCGACTCTCGCCCCATATCCACCACTTGCCTTATTTATTATCCACCACTCTCGGCTGTGAATAACCTTTTCACTTCTGCATGTCGATGCAACTTTGTCTCTGGCAAATTGGATTCCGTGTGTTACGTATCGAGCTGTAACTATCGCTAAGAGAATAGCTGAACGATACTTTGCCTCGTGCCCAATGATTTAACTCTCTTGAGGGAGTTAGAAAGTAAATCATTACGATTTTTTTTTTGTTTACAGTATTTATGTATTACTGCAGAGATTCTGTCACTTGTAAAGGAACATCTGATGGACACTTTGTAATTTTTTTGGCCCAAAATGTATACCCTTTCGAAGTTAAAGTTGATTTTAGAGAATTTTCGGTTTGTCTGACTATTGAGGGGTTGTATCACTTGAAAACTGAAAAAATCGAGTTTTTCTGGCTTAAGCCGTACTTCAGGGTTATGAGAACAATATCCAGTTGATCCTGTAGTGAAAATACAATTTTCGAGTGATTTAATACTCGATTTTGTTGCAGCACCTCGGAGAGGGCACGATGGAAACTTTGAAGGCGTTTTTAGCTAAACCACTTTTTTCGAACTTGGAGGACGGATTACTTGAAGACTATTGCATGGATTTGTTTCAAATTTGGACAGTAGCTTCACAATTACATTTTCTATGAACTTGTGCAGCCGTTTCTTGATTTAATGTAAACTTCTTTTTTTACAAATAATTTACTGCTTTTTTTTAGCCAAAAATCGATTCATTTTTTTTAAAGTGCAACATTTCTACAAAATTATATTTTAAAATGAATCTCTGCGTACTTCCATAGCCAATAGTATATAGATTGTAATTTTTTTTTTTCGCTCCAGGTCTTATACTTTACCAGAAATCCATCCTCCAGTCGAAAAGCTTAAAAAAAGGCGATTTCAAAGATTGGCTCCTGTCGTCGCCATTTTGTATCAAAATGAAAATAAAAAAATTTGTTTCGATACTCCAACATGTGTTCAATGAACCCTCGGAAAATAAATCCCATTCCTTTTTCCATACTCCCAAAATAAATTGTCAAAGTTGGGCCTTTAATTATTGACCAGCCCCCAACTTTTTGAATTTCCAAAACCACCAAATTTTTTCTCAATTCCAAATTTAACAACGCAGTAGGAACAAAACCTTATTTTTGCAAATAAAAAATGTAACAAAAATGTCAATAAGAAAGGTAGTTTGGAGGAAAACATGTTTCTTAATCCTCCTTAACGAATTTGAAAAATAAATTCTTCAACAGTATCATGATGAATGTGGCATCGTCTTTCGAACTGTTTCCTTTCACGATTGGGTCTCTTCCATGCCAGAAAATGCCTCGCAAAATTCGTTTCTCCAAGTGTCGCTAATTGGAGAAAAGCTTCTCACAGCGAAGAGAGAAGGGTAGTAAAGAGAAGTTGGCGAATATTCTTGATGAAATGGTTTTTCGAGTCTTCATGCGAGGTAAAATCGTGTAAATAAAATCAGAGGGACGCACTTTTTTGCGAACGAGGATCGAGGATAGGGCGTTACCATTTTGGTAACGCGATATAAAGCCAAGTGCGGGGAAATTGTTCGAGAGGGTGGCTGCGGAAAGGGGATGAAGAAGCAATGCAAGTTTTAACGAGGCAACGCTCGTACGTGGGCGGAGGCGCCTCTGTTGCTCGGTATGTCGCGGGGATGAAGAGAGAGAGAGAGAGAGAATAAGGGATGAAGAGTAAGAGAGGGGGATGAAATGAGAGAGAGAGAATAAGGGATGAAGACTGAGAGGGAGGGGGATGAAAAGAGAGAGTAAGGGATGAAGAATGAGAGAGAGGGGGATGGAAAGAGAGAAAGGGAGAGAGAGTAAGGGATGAAGACTGAGAGAAAGGGGGGATGAAAAGAGAGAGAGGGGGAGAGAGAGTAAGGGATGAAGACTGAGAGAGGGGGGGATGAAAAGAGAGAAAGAGAGTGTAAGGGATGAAGAATGAGAGAGAGGGGGATGAAAAGAGAGAAAGGGAGAGAGAGTAAGGGATGAAGACTGAGAGAGAGGGGGATGAAAAGAGAGAAAGAGTGTAAGGGATGAAGACAGAGAGAGGGGGATGAAAAGAGAGAGAGCGTAAGGGATGAAGACTGAGAGAGAGGGGGATGGAAAGAGAGAGAGGGGGAGAGAGAGTAAGGGATGAAGACTGAGAGAGAGGGGGATGAAAAGGGAGAGAGAGACTAAGGGATGAAGACTGAGAGAGAGGGGGATGAAAAGAGAGAGAGAGTAAGGGATGAAGAGTGAGAGAGAGGGGGATGAAAAGAGAGAGAGAGAGTAAGGGATGAAGACTGAGAGAGAGGGGGATGAAAAGAGAGAGAGAGTAAGGGATGAAGAGTGAGAGAGAGAGGGGGATGAAAAGAGAGAGTAAGGGATGAAGACTGAGAGAGAGAGGGGGATGAAAAGGGAGAGAGTAAGGGATGAAGACTGAGAGGGGGATGAAAAGGGAGAGAGAGAGGGATGAAGAGATAAAGAATAAAAAAGAGAGGGACTATATAGAAAATAGGACAGAGAACTAAATCGCTGAGTTGAGCTCCTGCTGTGTCGTCGCTCTCTTTCTCCATTTCTCTCTCCTCTCACAGCGCTTTCGTAAATCCCTCACGTCTAAAGGCTGATAACTTTTATGAGCGTGGAAACCCGCCTCGGCTATCCCATACCGCGATCTTTTGTGTACGCTCGCGTTATCAAGCGTGACTCGAATGGGATGCCGCGAAATTTCTCAATGGAAAGAGCGAGACGACGAAATTCGACTTGTGGAAAATCGACGATTGCCGGAAATTCTATCTCCCTTCTCTCTCTCTCTCTCTCTTTCGAATATTTAGTTCGGTGTTCGAGCGTGTCTCCTCGGATCTTTTATATATTTATATATATATATGATATACAGGTAACTAAAACTTGTATCGCGGCACATAAAACCCAAAGCTCCGGATTTCTATGTGTGCCACGGATCTCAAGATGCTTCGAATTTGTCCCACTTTATCGCACTTTATCGTCGACGTATAAGGCGATCCCTTCGGTTGTATGAGAATAAGGGTGGAATCATTTCAGTGTGCTTTCGAGCACTTGAGATATGGATTTTATTGCACTTTGTTGTGCTTTCGAGGAATTCACGATTTTTTTTGCACTCTTGAAGGGAAACGGAGAAAAAATTGAAAATTAATAATCAATTATGATTTTTTTGAAAAGATTTATTTAAAACTTTGAGTTGAACAAAGAACGATTTAATTAATAAAATTTAATAATGTATTTTAATTATGTAATTTAATTATGTATTTTTATTTTGTAATTTAATGATGTAATTTAATTACGTAATTTAATTATGTAATTATTTGATTAAATTAATTATTAATCAATTAAATTAATTATTATTTAATTAATTCGTTTAAATTAATTGATAAATTCATCTAAAAACCTCAGGTTTTCTTATAATAAAATACAAAATCGTGTAATCTTTTATATTTAAAAGTTAATCGAGTAAGATATTTTTCAAACTATTGAATCGAGCCTTCCAAAAATTTGTACTCCGTTTGTCGATTTCATAATGTGATATTTTATCTATTATTTCGATTTTACGAATACAAAATGCTATTTCTTTCGCAAAAATCAAGATTCTCACTTCATAAATAATATATAAATAAGAATAATCAATCTGAATTTTTTTTCTAATTTCCAATAATCTGCTTTCAAAAGGCTCGGCTGAAAACTTTTTCCGCAAATTCATTTTCTATCGGCTGTAACTCTGTTGTTGTTGAATATCTTTACACCCAAAAATTACTGTGCATTCTTCAGATGTTACTTTATGAAATGCCAAATTTCCGTGAAAATATATGAGTACAATATGACAAAAAAAATTAAAAACACAAAAAAAAAAGAAAGTCGAAAAAATGGACTTTTTCGTCCGGACGGATGCGTTAAATTTATCAAAACTTTTGTCACAATCGTGATATCGTCGGAGCCTGGAGCAACCCCTATTCTTGACTTGTACGTGCTTTTTCGAAATCCACTTTATGACGTCCATAACCATCGCATCATCGTCGTCGACGACGGAAAGAGCTTTTCCCATCCCTTTTTGTCTGCCATCCATTTCTCTCTCTCTCTCTCTCTCTCTCTCTCTCTCTCTCTCTTTCTCTCTCTCTCCCACTTTCTCCGGCACCTCTCAATCCCATACTTTTTCTACCTCGGTTCACTGATGCTTTTCTTTATCCGTGCCCATACATCTATATATATTAGGGTGATTCGTTTCAGGGCAACTTTTTTTTTTAAACCATCGTGCCCGAAAACCTTTAGTTGGCGCCGGTTGGCGCCCAAAAACGAAGTTTCGTGAATAAGGGGTGTTGTCAAAAAATATTTAGAGGTCGCGAATCAAAATTGACGGTTCCCCATTTGAAAAACATTGAAAAAAAAATCTCATTATTAGTGTTACCATTCCGCGAATTTTGATATCGCGATATTTTCCAAGTGGGTTTTCATAGAAAATATAATACTCTACCATAAAGTTCATTGAGCAACATCCGTAATTTCAACCGTTTCAACGGTGTCATTGTTTCAAGTGAATATTGTATGAAAATATCTATTTAAAAGGCTGTAACGCCTGAGCTATCTGATATATTGAAAAAATTCAAATGAGAACTTTGTAGAGAAAGTAATTTGCTACAAAAAAGTCTCATAAGCCGAGCCCGTAAATTCAACTCTTTCTCATCTATAGGGGGATGAAGTAAAGTAAATAGGTTTTTTGTTTTTGTTTTATTGATTAATTTGCATAGGAAATTCTTTGTAACATTTGTTGAATGGTTTTTCTGATGATTTTGTACACGCTATCTCATAGAAAATGGAGTTCGTTTGATTGAATAAAAGAAAAAAATATATATATATTTTACTTCATTCACCTATACCTGAAAAAGGGTTGAATTTACGGGCTCGGGTTATGAAACTTTTTTGTAGAAAATTACTTTCTCTACAAAGTTCTCATTTGAATTTTTTCGATATATCTAATAGCTCAGGCGTTACAGCCGTTTGAATAGATATTTTCATACACTATTCACTTGAAATAGTAATACCGCTGAAACGGTTGAATTTACGGAGATGGCTCAACGAACTTTATTGCAGAGTATCATATTTCCCATAAGTACCCACTTGGAAAATATCGCGATATCGAAATTCGCGGAACGGTAACACTAATAATGAGAAATTTTTTTTTCCCAATGTTAATCAAATGGGAAACCTTCAATTTTGATTCGCGACCTTTAAATATTTTTTGACAACACCCCCCTTTCACGAAACTTCGTTTTTGGTCACCAACTAAAGGTTTTCGGGCACGATGGGTCAAAAAAAAAATAGTTGCCCTGAAAAGAATCACCCTAATATATATACACATATATGCGGCTGCACAGTAGTGCAAGAGTCTCGCCACGAATGTCCATTCGGACAGACAGGAAAAGAGTAGACACTCTCCACGTACACCTAGAGCACACATTTATCCTATACTCTGTTCTTTCAGTTGCGGCAAAACTACCGGTTACCATTGCCAAAGTTGCCGGAAATGGGGGGCGGAGAGGGGGGATGAGCCACGAGGGTTGGTCGACCGAGGGTGGGGGTTCAGAGTCGGAGGGAAGATGAAAAAAGCTCGGGAGATAGATAAAATGTGTCGAGGAACAAAAAAAAATGTGAGGGAAAAATGTGGTCTTTGCTTTGGAGGCCTTTGTCCAGGCGCACCCTTAGAAGAGACGCAGGGAGGGGGGGGGTTGCTCGGTGAAATCTAGTGGCTTTTAGCAAGGCCCATATAATACATCCCAACCCTTTTTGTGGGGGAATTTTTTTTTTCCCACCATTCCTCCACTCTGCTGAGACTAGATCCTACATTCTCTCTCTCTCTCTCTCTTCACTTTTTTTTCTGGGGGAATTGCAGCTGTAGGGCTGTCTGCAGAGTCCTGTACAGGGCGCCACCTATAACGGTCATTATCCTTCCAAACGACAGTTTATTATCCTCGCCACTGGTACCGCAAGAGTCCTGTATTAGTTGAGAGCACATACGCCAGAGAAAAAGTCCCTCGATGTACCGCGAAACTCTTTTTTCCCCCTAGACCATCCCCTAGACTCTCTCTCTCTCTCTCTCTCTCTCTTGTGGTTTGGCTCTCGCTACGCGTTAATTAATACCCGCATGTACCTCGACGATTACTCTCCGCGTGCCAGAAGCTTTTTAAAGGCGGGACTCTCCTCCCTGTGCGCAATTTTCCACCCCTTCCCCTCTCCCCACTCGTTCGTCCAACCCTCTCTGTCCCGTCTCTCTTTCTTTTTTTATTACGTCTCTCGTGCACTTTGTTCTTTCCCGTCCGTGTTTATTCAGGATTCTGGGGTCACTTTGTCTCAGAAAAATAAGGGATGTTTTGTTTCCAAGGTTTGTAAAACCCGTTGAGCAAAGGACGACGCGAAGCATCCTTTGCTAACGAAATCAGAGAGAATGTGTATTTTGGGGTTGAAACCACGTGGCAAAACAAATTTGTTTAAGGATGTTGAGTCCCATATCGCAAATGATGAGAAAATTCTGAAAATTTGGTATGTTTTTGGATGAATTATTTAAGAGGTCGTGTAAAAATTTCACGACGATTAGGGAGCTCGTTATTGAACAATTCACATTAACAAATTAAATTAAATTAAATGTAGTCTCATGGAAACTGATGTAACTTTGCGATAAGTTTTTTTTTTGACCTCGAAATTTTTTAATATCTACACTATATTGAAAGCAACCGAAACAAAACGAAGTTTATTGATAAATATTTTTTTTATTTGTTTAAAAAATTGTTCGTAACAAAATGTTAATATTTTAATAACGAGCTTCCTAATCGTCGTGAAATGGTTACACAACCTCTTAAAGACTTCGTACAAAAATATATCAAATTTTCAGAATTTTCTCATCATTTTTCATTTTAACCCTTAAGGAGGTTGAAGTAATGATGATAGAATTCTGAAAATTTAATGTTTTTACATGAAGTATTCGGGAGGTCGTGTAAAAATTTCACAACGATTAAGAAGCTATTTATTAAACATTATTATTTTATTTATTAAACATTTATTAAACTATTAAGAAGCTATTTATTAAACATTATTATTATTATTATTATTATTATTATTATTATTATTATTATTAAACAATTAAGAAGCTATTTATTAAACATTATTATTATTATTTTATTAACATTGAAAGATTTCATAGGGACTCAACATCCTTAAGTTGGGTTTTAGCCTGGATTTTCAGACTTTCTGAATAATCAAACATTTTTTTGAAAATCGAAAAAATATTAGCCCATCTCAAATTACTGTTTTCGAATTCCATCCGGATCATTCTCATTCAGAGTTGTTAATGCGTTATGTTGATAATGCAAATTTTTTGCAAAAAAATTGTTTCGCAAAATTGTTTATAAAAAATTTGCTTGAAAATTGTTTTGCAACAAAAAATATTTCGCATAATTCTTTGCAGAAAAAATTGTTTTGCTAAATTTTGTTTGCAAAATGGTTTCAAGCAATTGATTTGCAACAGTTCTCTACGAAAATTTTGTGAACAAATTTTTTGGCACAAATTTTACGGAAAAATGTTGCAAATTAATTGTGTGAAATAATTTTGTCTACAAAATTTTGATTTTGGAAAATAATTTTTGTCCAAACAATTTTGCGAAACATTTTTTTTGCAAAAAATTATGCGAAACTAGATATAAATTACTAAACTAGTTATTTGATATCATAAATACTAAAAATTAGACGATTAATAAGCGAAATTTTTTTCTTTAATCAAGCTCTTATTAGTTGTTAATAAAAAATAGCTAAAGAGTTGAAAATTATTTTATTCCGATTGAAAATAAGTTTTCAAATAAAAGCGTGTTACATTTTAACACAAGAGAAAAAAAGAGGGTGTAACACGCTTTTATTTGAAAACTTATTTTCAATCGGAATAAAATTATTTTCAACTTTTTTGTTATTTTTTCATTAACAACTGATAACTGCTCGTTTAAAAAAAAAAATCGTTTATTTATTTTTTACTTATTAGTATTCATGATGTTAAATATTTGGAGTAATTTTCACTCCATTCTTGAATTGTAATTTTTACAAGAATACAGTAAAAATTACTCGACAAAATCACTGTTCATACATTTACCAATACGATTGTAAAGTTAACAAAAACTTGATACATACAAATTATTTTTATTAAAAAATTAACAGATTTAAATTGTGGTACAAACACACTAATTTGTAATGGAATATTCTCCACTACAAATTACTTTTTTCCAATTGTTACACATTACTTTTCTTTATTTGTAATGGAACACGCATCCATTACACATTACTATTTTCATTTGTAATGGAACATTCATTCATTACACGTTACTTTTGTAATTTGCAATGGAAACTTTATCCAATACACATTGTTTAAAGTAATTAGTAATTAGTAATGCATTGCATTTAAAAAACTATTTTCACACCTCTGTCCTCATTAAGGATTCAATGATAGGACACTTTTCAGCGGATAAAAAGGAAATTCGGTGGCGATATTTTTCGACGGTATAAATGTCGAGCTGCCATTCAATTTCGCTGGTGTCCGATAATTTTGCTTAACCTTCCAGGAAAACTTTGGCACCGAGTTGGGAAGTATTGGTCCTGGACGACACAACGTCGATCCTGTGAAAGACCGAGAGATAACTGAGAGGATTTAATCGGGATTGGGTTAACGTCGAGAATGATCTCTCTCAGATGTTTGCTGAACCGGTGCAACCACCCCTTCAACCCCTTCCCACCCGGTTCATGACCCCAAGGCATTTGGGGCTGGTAACGGACCTCTAAGTATTCTGGGTATATAATACTCCGGACTTCTCCTATGACAGGGAGAACGTATTGTATACGTTCAACTTCGGTTGCGATACCGCACCAACGACGACGAACTAATTTCAGAACCGAAGCTTCCAAAGTTCGGGTAAAGCGCATTGTCATAGTGAGAGATCAAGCTATGCATAAACTCAGTTTGGTTATGCATTGACCTAACCTATATGTACGAAACACACACGAAACCATTTACACATCAACGACTGTCGAACATAAGGGCTTAAGCCCAAAGTGTAACTCAAATTTCGTTGGATCAAGACCCTTTGCCTGCCACATTGATCGATGATCCTTTAGTTACCCGCCAAATTAGTCCCTAACATTCCAAGATACCAAAGTCCTACTTAGTTTCGCAGAGTTGAGGAAGCACAGATCAGTGGTTAGCTTCTCCAAGTTAGGATCCAGCTTCCACAAACTTAACCCTCGACTTCATTACCTCAACGCATAAATTCATATCGCAACATTCCAGAAATGGAAGAGTGGGGGGTAGTAGGTAGGTAGGTAGGTAGGTAGGTAGGTAGGTAGGTAGGTAGTAGGTTACAGAGGCCTTAGAAGTCAAAGATCTTCCGGTCTTATGCTGAAAGACTTGGGGTTAACGAACCAAGTCCGCTGCTAAGGTTAACCTCAGAGGAATCGATGTGAAGTTGGTTAACGATAGTATTGAGCCTGGGGCGGGAGCTCATATGGAAAGTATAGTACGAGGACTATCTGGAGATCATCGGTAGATGTGTGGGATTCTTTCAACGAGGGAGGAGAGTCTATATTCGCAATAACGACGTTGACCCAAGACGATCCCATTATATTGCGGCATGACGGACGTCACTATGGATCTCAAACTTTCCATCCATTCCTTTACAAATAACCTCGATGAGGTCCTACATCCGGCATTCGGACAAAGACGAGAATCACATGGACTCCCGAGACTCCATCTGCCATATAACTCGACCATGTCTAGCAGCCATTTCCATAGATAGGTTATAGTTAGCCAGTGTAGTTAGTTCTTGCGATGGAGTCGAGTCAATCGAGTTACCAACATTTCAGAAAATTTTTTGAACATGTTCTGAACGAGAAACTAGTGCTAACTAAAGCGAATCTGGATCAAATCATTTTTGTTCAATGTAAAGATAAATAGGTAACTATTTTGGGAACTTAATTCACGTCAACCAGATACATTTCTATGAGATTTTTTGTAATTTTAGATTTGTAATTGTGTTCAATCTAGACCAGTGATCGGCAGTATCGATTTTTTCGTCGACGATATTCATTTTATTAATCATTTTTTTGGTAAAAATAATAATTAGTCAAAAAGTATTACTAATTTTTTATAAAAATTTGTAATTAGCGGACAAATGTTTGTAATTTTTCTCGAAAATTAGTAATTAGTGACAAAGTATTTCTAATTGTTCAAAGAAAAAAATCGTTATTAGTGAGAAAATATTTCTAATTTTTCCAACAAGATTAGTAATTAGCGAAAAAAGTAGATTTTTAATCAATTGTTATTTACAAAATTAATATTATCAGCCATTATTTGTGTAGGTATTTCGATAATCAGTAATTTAAAGACCAATACTACGAATTATTCGGATATTGAATATGTGTATTCTTTGAATTATTCATTATTAGAAAAGTTAGTAATCGTATTCTTTAAAATACTCATCATTAGATTAATTAGTAATGTATATAACTATATATACATAACTACTAATTATTAGACTAATTAATAATTGAACTATTTCAATTACCCATTATTTGAATAATTAATAATTTAGATATATCAATAACTAATTATTGGACTAATTAGAAATTGAACTATATTAATTACTAATTCTTTGAGTAATTACTAATTTTATTATATTAATAACCAATGTTCGGAGTAATAAATTTCAAGCTTTTTGTTATTGAATCGGGATCTTGAGTTTTTCAGGGTTAGCATGTTTCGAGCAATCGTAAGAAAAAAGAAAACTCTACACTTTAGCTTGAATTTGAATAATGTTCTTGACTCCAGTGAACTTTTTTTGTCAATTCAGCGTAAAGATCTTTCAGATTATGTAACTTTCTTCAATTCGAAAGGAGATGAAGCTCTGTCTAATGATTTATCGCGAAGTTAACATCGATCAAAGAAAAAAAGTCATTTTGGCGTTTAATTAGTAATTAGAATAATTAAGTTTCTAAATATTCAAATAATCAATAATTGCAGATTAATTAACTAATTTTTTGAAAAATTACTAATTAGTAATTAGCTAATTACTAATGTTTGGAAAAAATTAGTAATATTTTGTCACTAATTACTAATGTTAAAAAAAAATTCGTAATCTTTTTTTGCTAATTATCAATTTTTCGAAAAAATTGGATAATAAAAATAGATAGATTTTTTTACTGATCACTGATCTAGACTAACGAGAGCTAATTTGGTTTCTCGATAGTTAAGCCAAGAAAATAATGATAATAAATTCTCAAACTATATTTAAACCAACGAAATGAGCTCCGATGTATCAAAATCGACCTAAAATCATAGATTTGATTTTGGAAAAACTACAAGAATTTGGTTTATGCGACGAAAGAGTGTATGCACGTGTAAAGTTGACACCCTCGATTTGCTGCTCTTAAATTTATTGTAAAACCAATTTTAACTGCATCGAGTGTCGAAGGAGAAGGAGAAGGAGAGAAAAAAAAGGGATCGAGTGTGGGGAGAAGCAGGACACCAAAAGCGATGCGCGAAGCGCTTGATATACAGAACCAAACGGCGATGTACGCCCTTAAACAAAATCACTTTAACGTCTCGCAGTGGCTATAGATTTTCAGCGGGGTATGTGTAGCTTTAGCGGCTGTTTTACGAGCATTTCCCGGGGCCCGTCGACGTTTTATGTTATACGCGAGCTTTGCCAACGACCAACACGAGAGGAACAGAGACGTAGGACAGGATAAAGGGAGTATAAAAAGCAATATGGCGGCGGGAAAGAGAGGGAGAAGGGATGAGTATGGATGAGAGACACCATCACCGTCAATCTTTTTTTTTTTTTTCAAATACAGTGCCAAACCGGACGGAGTTAACGGAACAAGTAGAAATAGTCGAAATAGGTCAGACGCGGTGAACCGAGATCAAGAGACGCGGTAGCGTTTAGACACCAATCATTATACGCGTGTATAGACAATCTTAATGCTTTTTTTCAACTCTTCGCCACGTAACAAAAGTCCTTTTTCTTTCTCTTTAACCACATTTTCTCTCGCCACCTTCGCTGGAAGGTCGTAACCGATAAACTATCGGTATAAAGCCGCGAGTGAAAGAGAGAGAGGGGGGGAGAGACGAAAGGAGAGAGGGAAGAGACGAGAGAATTATATTCTCAGGGCCGTTTGCGAATATTGCCCAACGGAAGATATTACCCACCGGGGAACATTTGAAAAGTTGGCGAAAGTGGGTGAGGAGTGGGGGGAAAAGGGGGAGGGGGGAGGCGAAGAATATACACGCACAACGTAATAAACAGAGGAGGTTTTTGATCGAATGGAGTATACGGTATAATGAGATTTATACGGTCCAGAGGCCGTTCATCACTGTTATATACAGCTGCATATCATATTGCATGCACTCATATATATGGGGCATTCCGTACCAAGTCGACCGGAGTGTGACCCTCGACCTCGCCGATTTCGTTCACGATTTTTTATATGATTCTTCCAACTCGACGTAGCATTCAGAATTTTTTTCAGATTTTTCAAACCAAATTTGAGTACGCTATGATTTTTTGAACATTGTTTTCGAAAAACTCGAGGGCCGTTATTTAAAATCGGAAAAAATTCTCGAAAATTCAGTTTTAAAAATGAAAATTATCGACCCAAAATTCATCATGGCCAGGATTTGCCTTCCACCTCGATTTTAAGTTTTTATGAAGAAAACGTGAAAAAAAAAGATGCAGCTATTGATCTACCGTGAAAAGTGGCTCAAATATTTTAATCCTTAACCAACAATTTCCGAAAATAGTTGGTTAATTTCTGCACCTATTTTTTTTACGTTTTTTTCATAAAAAGCAAAAGCCTGGATATCATGAATGGTGATTCAAAAATTTTCATTTTTGACACCGGATTCTTGAGAATTGTTTCAGATTTTTAAATTACGGCCCTCGAGTTTTTCGAAAAAAATGTTCAAAAAATCATAACGTACTCGAATTTGGTTTTAAAAATCTGGAAAAAATTCTGAATGCTATTTTGAGTTGGAAGAATCATATAAAAAATCGTAAACGAAATCAGCGAGGTCGACGGTCACACCCAGGTCGACTTGGTATGGAATGCCTCATATATGGATATGTAAACGAGCGGTAAGTTTATTAACCCGGGATAAAGCAAGCCGTAACTTTTTCATGCATCAACCGTGAGATATTTCGACGAATATAACTCCTTCGATGTAATGTATCAGCATCAATTTTACCTCAAATTCATCCATCCCTTTTCAACCCTTTCTTTATCAAATTTCATCGGTATTTCTCTACGTCTCATCCTTCTCCTCCCCCTCCTCCTCGTCGCTTTGTGAATAAACTTTGTTTATGATTTTTTTCCTACTTTAAGGGGTTACATGGGTCTGAAAATTTCAAAGATCCATTTGTGTATTGTTTTTATCTTTTAAGACAATGTTTCTGGAATATTTTCCCAAAGTTTCAAATCCATTGGAGTAAAAGTTTAGAAGGTGGAAATTAATCGAAAGGGTTTTCAATGGAAATTCATGCAAATTTTGAAGATTCGTGTTCAGGGGAAAAAAACATTGATATAAGGCAAAAAAAAAATTTTTTTTTTGAATTTTGGCAAAAATTCAGTCGGTTCACTAAAATGGCTGTAATTTATTTTCTAAAATTTTACAAGGCTATACGTAAATTGTACCTAAATTTGTACTATTTTGCATATAACTCTGTTAAAAATTCAAATTTCATTTTTTTTCTGAAATCCTTCCTCGAATCAAAAGCTTTACTTATCTGATAACAGAATACAATTTAGTCTTTCAATTTCCGCGAAGACACCGCTTTTTTAACGTACTTGAAGTTTCGAACTTTCGGATGAACGAAAAATCAGAAGTATTTATTTCTAGAATAATTTGAAAAGCTTCCAAGTATTCGTTAAACAAATTATTTTAAAAAATCGAAGATACTTCAAAGATTATTTGCAAAGCATTAACAAAGTCTCAAGATTGTTCTGTAAAAAAACAAACTTGTCGATTATTCGTTCATCTGAACTCCAAAAACCAAATCCCAGGAATTTTCTAAATTTATCAACAGAAATTTTATAAAATATCGTTTAAACATTCGTTTTTATACGCTCAAAATTTTTTGTAGAATAATTAATTTACTATTTTAAAAAATTGCGAAAATAAGCTTTTTTAACCTTCAAAATGTACATTCAAATGAAATTTGATGTAACCCCTTAAAATTCATTCTACCATGTATAAAAAATTGAGTAACATTCCCAATCCTTTGCGCTGGATCTTAAAAAAAATTAGTGTAAGAAAACATTGCATTTAATCAGGGTCGCAAAATTTTTAATGAAGAAATAATGCATTAACCATTACTTTTTTAATGGCTAGTGAAATTAATTTCCATTAAACATTAAAATTATTTTCATTAACCATTAAGCTTGAATGGTTAATGGAAATTATTGTCATTAACCATTAAAATTTAATGGTTAATGAAAATGCAATTGCATTAAAAAAAGTAATGCATTATTTACAACCCTGCCGATTACAAAGTAGTGTGTAATAGAAAAAAATTCCCTTGCCCATTACAATGTAGTGTGTAATGGAAAAAATTTCCATTACCCATTACAATGTAGTGTGTAAGGGAAAAAATGTCCATTACCCATTACAATGTAGTGTGTAATAGAAAAAATGTACATTACCCATTACAATGTAGTGTGTAATGGAAAACTATTCAATTACCCATTACAATGTAGTGTGTAATGGAAAAAATTTACATTACCCATTACAATGTAGTGTATAATGAAAAAAAAATCCATTCCCCATTACAATGTAGTGTGTAATGGAAAACATTTTCATTGCCCATTACCATGTAGTGTGTAATGGAATTTTTTTTTTATTACTTATTATAATGTAGTGTGTAATGGAAGAAAATTTCATGGCCCATTACAATGTGGTGTGTAATAGAAAGAATTCCCATTACCCATTGCAATGTAATGTGTAATGGATAAAACTTTGATTGCAATTTTGGGAAAGGAAAAATATCGATGAAGAAATTATTGCAATTTTTCATAACATTTTATTGACTTAGGACTTAGACTTTCACCTTAAATTCTAAAAAGCATCTATATATTATAATTCTAAAAATCCAAGTCCTAAGTCAATAAAATGTAATGCAAAACTGCAATAATTTATTCATCTGTATTTTTCCATTCCCAAAATTGCAATCAAAGTTTTGCTCATTACACATTACATTGTAATGGTTAATGGACATTTTTTCTATTACATGCTACATTGTAATGGGCAGGGTTGCAAATAATGCATTACTTTTTTTAATGCAATTGCATTTTCACTAACCATTAACATTTAATAGTTAATAAAAACAATTTCCATTAACAATTAAATTTTTATGATCAATGAAAGCAATTTTAATGGTCAATGAAAATTATTTCCAATAAACATTAAATGTAAATGGTCAATGGAAATGCAAATGCATTAAAAAACGTAATGCATCATTTGCAACCCAGCATTTCATCGAGTACGGTTCATTTTGAGATTCAGTGGAAACGGTCCTTGAGCTTCGCACAAAAAAGAAAATGAGGTTGAAGGTGAGGATGGAAATGGCGTAAGTTTATTCCGTGGATGGTTAGCGGGTGATTGGTTTGTGAGAAGGGGGCTCGGAGGGGGAGAGAAAGGGGATGGAAGACCGAGAATTGAGCCTGAGTCTCTCTTGCTCTTGAGGAGTTATAACTCCTCTCTCAAAAACAAGGAGAAATTCGAGTCGAGTTTCTCTCAGAGTTGGCCGCGAGAGTGGATAATGGAATTACGCGGTGACGTGACCGGCTTAAACCGCTGGGGTTAACTGTGATTGACCGTTTAATCGACGCTTTAATTAAATCGCCCGACAAGCTACAGTGCTTTCATCTTAAGAGACCGGTTGCAGGGGGGGAACCCCCCCCCCCCCCCTTCCCCCAGTGAGCTGCAACGATGAAAGCGTTCCTCTACAGTGGCCAGTAGAGCGCAATAAGCAACCAACCGAATATAGAGAAAGAGAAAGAGAGAGAGAGAGGGGGAAGAGAAAGCACATAGCGGTAAAGCTCTAGAGAGTTTAATGGGTGTGCGTCTGACCAGTCACTGACTGCTACTACTGTCGAAGCGTCTCAGCCAGCCGCCTCCACATTTCCGACCCTTTCTACTGACTTTCTTCCGCCAATCTTTCCCCCCTCAGTCGCATCAAGAAGACAGGTACCCTTTCCCACGATTTCGCAAAAAAAAAAAAGTTTCCTCCATCCCCAAACACTCACCAAACAGGTCTCTGAATTCCAAGAATCAAAACGACCCTTAAAAAAAGGGTTTCCCTACAGATCTGTTTCAAAAAAAAATTCTCACAATATCGATTCCACCATGAATGACCCTTTGATCCTGTTTTTTATTCGCTAAAAAAAAAAGTTTCCTCCATCCCCAAACACTCACCCAACAGGTCTCTAAATTCCAAGAAACAAAGCGACCCTTAAAAAAAGGATTTCCCTACAGATCTGTTTCAAAAAAAAATTCTCACAATATCGATTCCACCATGAATGAACCTTTGATCCTGTTTTTTATTCGCTAAAAAAAAAAAAAGTTTCCTCCATCCCCAAACACTCACCCAACAGGTCTCCAAATTCCAAGAAACAAAGCAACCCTTAAAAAAAGGATTTCCCTACAGATCTGTTTCAAAACAAAATTCTCACAATATCGATTCCACCATGAATGACCCTTTGATCCTGTTTTTTATTCGCTAAAAAAAAAAAAAGTTTCCTCCATCCCCAAACACTTACCAAACAGGTCTCTAAATTCCAAGAAACAAAGCGACCCTTAAAAAAAGGATTTCCCTACAGATCTGTTTCAAAACAAAATTCTCACAATATCGATTCCACCATGAATGACCCTTTGATCCTGTTTTTTATTCGCTAAAAAAAAAAAAAAGTTTCCTCCATCCTCAAACACTCACCAAACAGGTTTCTAAATTCCAAGAAACAAAGCGACCCTTAAAAAAAGGATTTCCCTACAGATCTGTTTCAAAACAAAATTCTCACAATATCGATTCCACCATGAATGACCCTTTGATCCTGTTTTTTATTCGCTAAAAAAAAAAGCTTCCTCCATCCCCAAACACTTACCAAACAGGTCTCTAAATTCCAAGAAACAAAGCGACCCTTAAAAAAAGGATTTCCCTACAGATCTGTTTCAAAACAAAATTCTCACAATATCGATTCTACCATGAATGACCCTTTGATCCTGTTTTTTATTCGCTAAAAAAAAAAGTTTCCTCCATCCCCAAACACTCACCAAACAGGTCTCTAAATTCTAAGAAACAAAACGACCCTTAAAAAAAGGATTTCCCTACAGATCTGTTTCAAAACAAAATTCTCACAATATCGATTCCACCATGAATGACCCTTTGATCCTGTTTTTTATTCGCTAAAAAAAAAAAAAGTTTCCTCCATCCCCAAACACTCACCAAACAGGTCTCTAAATTCCAAGAAACAAAGCAACCCTTAAAAAAAGGATTTCCCTACAGATCTATTTCAAAACAAAATTCTCACAATATCGATTCCACCATGAATGACCCTTTGATCCTGTTTTTTATTCGCTAAAAAAAAAAAGTTTCCTCCATACCCAAACACTCACCCAACAGGTCTCTAAATTCCAAGAAACAAAGCAACCCTTAAAAAAAGGATTTCCCTACTGATCTGTTTCAAAACAAAATTCTCACAATATCGATTCCACCATGAATGAACCTTTGATCCTGTTTTTTATTCGCTAAAAAAAAAAAAAGTTTCCTCCATCCCCAAACACTCACCAAACAGGTCTCTAAATTCCAAGAAACAAAGCAACCCTTAAAAAAAGGATTTCCCTACAGATCTGTTTCAAAACAAAATTCTCACAATATCGATTCCACCATGAATGAACCTTTGATCCTGTTTTTTATTCGATTAAAAAAAAAAAGTTTCCTCCATCCCCAAACACTCACCAAACAGGTCTCTAAATTCCAAGAAACAAAGCGACCCTTAAAAAAAGGATTTCCCTACAGATCTGTTTCAAAACAAAATTCTCACAATATCGATTCCACCATGAATGACCCTCTGATCCTATTTTTTATTCGCTCGCAAGAATTTCTGTCACTGGCTCGAACAAACTACCCTTAATGAGATACCGGGGGTGGAAAGGGGGATGAAATCGTGCAGCGCGATCGATGTCACTCCGGAAAGAAATAAGTGCGAAGAGCGAGACAACAAAAAAAGCACACGTTAAGGTGCAGAAGTACGTGTAACAATGTCGTGCAAAGAAAAAAAGAGGGGGTGGAAAAAAAAGGAAGAAGAAACGCGAGGAAAAATAATATCCGTGTACATTGTCAAGTGGCGTTATATCGCGAACGAAATGGGTAGGAAGTGAATTATCGTCGTACGCTGGGGACGAATGGAGTCTGGCTTGGGCTCTGTATATGTATATATGGGGCGTTCCATCCCAAATCGGACAGTTTGAAAATTTTTTTTGTATTTCCTCAATTTTTTTATATTTTTTGGTAACCATCGAAAGACCCTTCCTGATAAATTTTGAGATTTTTTTGATTACCCGTTCAAAAGATATTAAATTAACAAAAAAATCGCTCTTTTTGCGGTATTTCGG
This sequence comes from Alloplasta piceator, assembly GCA_946863875.1. Taxonomy (NCBI): domain Eukaryota; kingdom Metazoa; phylum Arthropoda; class Insecta; order Hymenoptera; family Ichneumonidae; genus Alloplasta; species Alloplasta piceator. Next base: position 8,686,003 of record OX333081.1, on the reverse strand, counting down.
TCATGACTTCCTTGATAATTATCCAAATGAATTTTTTTTTTCAAAATTTTTGTTTTTTTTATGGCATTTTCAGAAAATAAATACAACAAATTCGATCAGTTTTTGAATGAGTTTTTTGAGTTTTAAGCTTTAAATCGCGTTTTTGAAAGTGAGTGTCACTTTTGATTGTTTTTTTAATGTTTTGCTTCAAACATCTATCTATTTAATAATTCTTAAGACTAGTCCGATCGTGGGATTTCCATAACTATCTTTTTCGATTTTTGAAAATTATTTTTTGCTTTTTAATAAATTATTATGAATACCAATTTTTGTTACTGTATAGTATTTTTTTCAATATTTAGAATTTATTTTGACACTTTTTTATTGTTAACAGGTTCTTAAAATTAATAATTAATCGTTAAGACTGTTTATGAACAATAATAACAACAGTTTTTATTTATTCATCTATTTTTTTGAAAATATTACGATTATTTTCTGAATTAGAACATTCAAATTTTTGTGTCCCCCTGTAATTGACTTCGCGGTATTGTATCGCGAATAAAATCTTTCTTTTGCATCTAAATAATGTTTCTCAGGTGAAAATTTGACAGCAATATTCGGTAGACTATTTAGGTTCAATGCCCACTCATACAATTTTTGAACCGTTGTTATTTGCTCATCGATTAATTATTAATTTTAAAAATCTGTTAACAATGAAAAAGTGTCAAAAATAATTCAAAATGATTTTAAAAAATACTATACAGTAACAAAAATTGGTATTCATAATAATTTATAAAAAAAAATAATAATTTTCAAAAATCGAAAAAAAATAGTTATTGAAATCCCACGATCGGACTGGTCTTAAAAATTCTTGAATTGATAGATGTTTGAAACAAAAAATTAAAAAAAAATCCAAAATTACAATCACTTTTTAAAAACGCGATTCGAAGTTTAAAACTCAAAAAACTCATTCAAAAAAGGGTCGAATATTTTTGTTGCCTTTTTTCTGAAAAGGCCATGAAAAAACAAAAATTGTGAAAAAAAAAACTTCTACTTTGGACCATTAATAAAGAAGTTATGACCAAAATACCAAAAAAAGAGCGGTTTTTTGTTTATTTAATATTTTTTGAACGGGTAATCAAAAAAATCTCAAAATTCAACAGGAAGGGACTTTTGATGGGTCCTCAAAAATATAAAAAAATTGAAGAAATAAAAAAACAAGTTTTCCAAATTGTCCGATTCGGGATGGGACGCCCCATATACACACGTGTATTGTGTATATTTGTGTATGTAAACACACGTATACGCGAGGGGGTTGAATGCGCACTTTGCTTTCGTCCGACCAACGTTATAAGCGAGTCAGACCGACCCTCGTGTGGATCGAGCTTTTTCGGATGCGCCTCTTCCTCCCCTCATTCTCACCCCCATAGATTTCAGTGTATGTGTTTAAATATATACACTCCCGCTCAAAAGTTTGAAAACATCAGTCAATATTTCTTGCCACATAAGAAGTTGCATAACTCCGTCCAAAAAAAAGATAATCGAATTTTAAAAAAAGTGTTTCGACGGGAAGGAATTCACCTTTACTTTGCTTTTTTTAAAAATATTTTTTATGATTTTTTTTCGATCCGGTACGCATTTTTGTACGCGACCGTTTTTGGGCGTTTTTTCGACCATCGCGAATTGGGGGCATAACTTAAAGACTTTTTTTTGTCTTCTTTATCTACGGTACAATTAAAAGAGTCAGCAGAAGCTTCATTTTCGTCTTTTCAAAATTTTCGTACGATTTTTTCTCGCAAAGTTATTTCACTTTTTGCTAAAAAAAGACAAATTTTGAAAGATGCAACGTAAGTCAAAAACTATAGTGTTTAGGAGAAAATGTCAAGTATAAAAAAAGTAGCGTACGTATACATGGAATCGACTGGAATTATTTCAGAATTTTCCTGTGACATTTTTTTTTTAGTATTTTCCCTCCAAACAGCTGATGATGACGTCCCAGCAAAAAATTGTATATTACTGAAATTTTCGTACTTCGTGATACAATAAGAATCTGAAAAAATTCAGCAACATTTGTCATGCTATAAACAACAATGATAATTAATTATTATTAATCATTGTTCATCATTGCTTAATAAATTGTTTAAACAATTGTTCAAATAATTTGTTAATGACTTTTGGGTAATATTATTATTGATAATTGTTGTTCACAGCATGCCAAATGTTGCTGAATTTTTTCAGATTTTTATTGTATCACGAGGTACCGGAATTTCAGTCGGATACAATTTGTCGCTGGGACGTGATTATCAAAATTTTGAGCAAAAAAAAATTTAATAGGAAAATTCTGAAATAATTCCAGGCGATTCCGTGTAAACGTGCGCTACTTTTTCCATTCTTGACATTTTCCCTTAAACTTTATAGTTTTTGAATTGCGTTGCATCTTTCAAAATTCGTCGTTTTTAGCCAAAAGTGAAATAACTTTGCGAGAAAAAATCATGCGATAACTTTTATGAGACAAAAACGGAGCGTCTGCTAACCCTTTCAAATGTAGCATAGATAAAAAAAGACAACAAAAAAATGTCCTCAAGTTATGCGCCTAATTCGCGATGGTCGAAAAAAGGCCAAAAAACGGTCGCGTACAAAAATGCGTACCGGATCGAAAAAAAATCATAAAAAATATTTTTAAAAAAAGAAAAATGAAGCTGAATTCCTCCCCGTCAAAACGCTTTTTTTAAAATTGGAATATCTTTTTTTTTGACGGAGTTATGCAACTTCTAGTGCGGCGAGAAATATTGACTGTTGTTTCCAAACTTTTGAGGGGGAGTGTATTTGCAGTAATGCGCTTTATTTTGTCGTTTTATTTCATACAAAAGGCGAGTCCGATAGACCGAACCACAACCCTCCATTTCTGCCTCGCTCCAAACTCGATGTCCTCGATTCCTCCCTCTGCTTTTTTCTCTCTGTCTCTTCGTCTCTCTCCCTCTCTCCTTTCAGCCTCATAATTCCTCTTTTCACACTTTGCTCTCGCTTTTATTCGACTTCTTTCTTCCGTCGTAATCATCAACCTATCAGGAAGCTTATAGCTAAAAAATGTCCAGAGAAAGAGATACAGAAAGGGAGAGAATCGATATTTCAATACTGGGTTGAAAAATTATTTGAGCTTATTCTTGGGATGGAGTTAAGTCGATGGAAAAATTGGATTTGAATTATTGATTATGTTTTTGAAGAGAAAGTTGTGGAGGGAGGAAAATTTGAATTCCAAAGTTATTATTTAACAGAGGAAAAAATGTTTAATAACGAAATAGCAAAATAATTCAAATACGTCGATAAATCGATTAATAGATTTTTGAGCAATTTTGTTCGAGTTAAATTTACAATTTCCTTTGTATCTTGATGAGTGAAGACCCATTTTGTTCCTTGAAATATATTTTACGAGTTTAAGGGAGTTTTTTAATTTGTGCAAATTCTCGATCGAAAGAAAAGTGTAATTAACGTCGTGAGTAATTTTTATTCATACGAGGCATTCCACGTCAAGTCGGCCACCCCATTTTTTGAAATCACCAAAAATCGCATACAAATTTTTATAAAGTAGTTTTAACTGTCAAGAAAATTCGTGATTTTTTTCAGATTTTTATATTACATGTTTTAGCCGGAAAAAAATACAAAAAAATTTCTTGTTCCATTTCGTAACTCGAAAATTATTCATCGTACGAAAAAAAAAGTTCAACATGAAATTTTGGATTTTCAACGTACTGTTCACTGAAAAATTTTACAAACTCCTCCGAAAGCTGTATATGCCATTTTCGGAGCAAATAATGTTTTGATATTTTTTTTCTCAGAATTGACATCTTCGATTTGTCTGTGGTTTCAACAGTTTTTTACTTGATGTATTTACAGACTACACAAAAATTGGCTCAGTGGAGAATTGATTCCTTTCCATGCATTTTTCATCCCAAACGAATACACAAATTTCTCTGTGCATTAACAGGGTTGAGACTATCTATTGATATTTTCTAAAGCCCGCAGTTTTGTTTATTTTTTGTACTTTTTCAATTTTTTTAGCTTTTTTCATTTTTATTTTTTTAAATGTCTTTTTGTACATTTTTATCAACTTTATCAATGGACCCATGTACACCGATAAAGTCTATTCAAATTTGAGTCACAGGCTACTCGCGTCTCTCGATTGCAAAAAAAAATTAATTTACCCTCTTTGGATACACCGACCTTTCTATGGCCAATGAGTACTTTTTTAGTTCGATCTGGGCATGATTTTTGGGAATGAAGCAATGATACTTTTTTGTTTCTGTAATTGTCTTCGCAGTAACAAAACGAGATTATGTTATTATTTTTCCCTGCTACAATTAATAATGATAAAATATCAATATCTACGCTATTTCGTTAAATCACTCCATAATGATAGATTGTATCAATAAAAATGCATTTGAAATAATGGATTCTTCACCACGCCAATTTTTGTATAGTCTGTAAATATATCAAGTAAAAAACCGTTACAACTACAGACGAATCGAAGATGTTAATTCTGAGAAAAAAAAATATCAAAACATTATTTGCTCCGAAAATGGCATATAGAGCTTTCGGATGAGTTTGTAAAAAATTTCAGTGAAAAGCACGTTGAAAATCCTAAATTTTATGTTGTACTTTTTTTTTCGTACGATGAATAATTTTCGAGTTACAAAATGGGACAAGCAAATTTTTTGTATTTTTTTCCGGCTGAAAAAAGTAATTTAAAAATCTGAAAAAAATCACGAATTTTCTTGATAGTTAGAACTACGTTCTAAAAAATTGTATGCGATTTTGGGGGATTTAAAAAAATAGGGTGGCCGACTTGACGTGGAATGCCTCATAAACAAATGAGTCACTTTTGGCCACTAAATTCTGAAAATAGACGCTCCTATGATAGACAAAAAATTTCTGTTTCAATTCCTCGGCTTTTTAAAAATTTCAAGTCCATTAAAAATTTTCCACCGATCACGGATAATCGATCAAAGAAATAAAATTAAAAAAAAAAAAAAAAAATACGAGATAAATATAAGCCAGACTTTCCAGACGTGAACATCGAGGTCAAGTACCTCTCAGACTCTAATGACGGTTATATTTGAGCCGATTGTGCCAACATCCGCTTAATTGTCGAGGGCAAACCGAACCGAAGGGGTTTCTCGATAAAGCTACGATAGAAAATCGCCTTCAAAGGAGTCCCGAAAAGCTTATGCGAGACGAAGAAAAACGAGGAAATGAAACTTATCGATTTTTACCCCAAGTTTTTTTTGCCCTTTATTCCAAGGAAACTTCGATAAATCTCGAGGAATTTTATTCCTTCTAGTTTCGGGAAATATAATTGAACGATCATTCTCTCATCGTTATTACTTTTCGACTTTAAAGCTTAATTTTCTTTTTTGTTTCCTACTTTTACTGAAGTGAGGGGAAAACTCGCTCTCTTGGTCGCATTTCTTGTTCGGTAAATTAAGAATTTGCGAAATTTTCTTAGCAACAGAGAATTTTCAAAAATCTCAAAATTTCAAGTGCTCATAACTTTACATAATTTAATCATAATTTACAAAAATCGATAGTCGAACTTTAAAAATCTGCCAAAAATTGAAAAATTGTCCGAATTGAGTGAATAAAGCGGCATTCTGAAGCTTCAACGATCCCGAAGAGAATGAGCTATGAAAAAAGTCGAAATTTCAACTAGAAAAATAATTACAATCATTTTAGTGAACCAGTTCAATTTTTGCGAAAAAACAGATTTTTTTTTTTTAATTTACTTTTTTTAAACCTCATATCGATGTTTTTTCCCCCTGAACACGAATCTACCAATAGTTTTTTTTTTAATTAAAATTTTCATTAATTTTCATTAAGAACATTTTCAGAAACCGCGCAATCGCGAAATTTCAAGTGCTCGTAATTTTACTCCGGTTTGACCAATTCCAAAATTTCTTTTTCGTACTTAAAAACTATCACTGAGCTTAGAGAATGGCGTTTGATTCATTCTGATAACTTAATTTTTGCAGAAATGAGAGCACTTTGAATATCACCGAAAAAAATGGAAATGCCTTAAAAAATTTGCAGAAATCGATGGTCCGACTTTAAAAGTCTGCAAAAAATCTAAAAATGATCAAAATTGAATGGGCCAAGCGAGATTTTGAAGCTTCAACGATCACAATGAGAATGAGCTCAAGATTAGCTCGAAATCTTATATAAAAAAAAACCACAGTCTTTTTAGTGAATCGAATAAATTTTGGCTAAAATGTGAAAAAAAAAATTAATTTTCTTTTTTTAAACCTTATATCGATATATTTCGCCTCTCTGAACTCGAATAATAGTTTTCTCAAAAAATCAAAATTTGTATGAATTCTCATCAAAAACATTTTTGCTCGATTTTGGCCCCAAGTTCTAAAATCTCAAAATACCGAGACTTCAAGTGGTGATAACTTTAGTATGTTAAAATTTACTTAAAGAATGGCTCATTCCGATAACTCAATTTTTGTAGAAATGAGAGCGCTTTGAAAATTGCCGAAAAAAAATGGAATGCCTTAAAAAATGTGCAAAAATCGATGGTCGAATTTAAAAAATCTGCCAAAAATCGAAAAATGATCAGAATCGGATGAACCAAACAGCATTTTGAAGCTTGAACGATTACGAAGAGAATGAGCGCTCGCTTAAGCCGCAATTCCATCCAGAAAATAAATTGCAGGCATTTTAGTGAACCAATTAAATTTTAGCCAAATTGCAAAAAAAAAAAAAAATCTTTTTCGGGCCTCATATCGATGTGATTTTCCCCCTGAACACGAATGTACCAATAGTTTTTTCAAAGAATCCAAATTTTTATGAACTTTCATTAAGGGGGTCGTCTAGTGTGAAACCTGTTTTTTTAATGTTTTTTTTCGGGATTTTTTTTTTTTGACAAACCATTAAAATAAAATAATTTATCAATTGTGTATCATTTTTATTAACATTTGAACAAACTTTGTGCATTTTTTGAAGTGAATGTATTAAATACATGTGTTCCTATTGGGCAGTGTATCTCCGATTATATTTAATACATTCACTTCGAAAAATTCACAAAGTTTGTTCAAAGGTTGATAAAAATAATACACAATTCATAAATTATTTGATTTTAATGGATTGTCAAAAAAAAAATTTCGAAAAAAAAACATTGAAAAACAGGTTTCACACTAGACGACCCCCTTAAAAACCCCAATTTTGGCCCCATGAGTAAGAGAGGGAAAAAAAGAGAGAGAGAGAGAGACACGAGTAGACGTTTAGTCGAGTGTAACGATCCTTACCTCCGTTTTCCATTTCTATTCTCTCCTTCTCGGTCTCTCTATAGAGCATCGGTTCTTCTATGTGTATAAGGTTCTTATACGTAGCCGCTTCCCACGCAATATAAGGGACTACAGTATGAGAAGGCCGCAGGCAACCGGGACTACCGTCGGCCTGTTACTACTTCCGCGTGAAATCTCAAGGGGTCGCTGGCGCTGCTGAATTTCTAATTAAAGGAAGTCACAGCGACGGCAGAACGTCGGGAAGGCAGTGAAAATTAGCCGGAATTTGTCGTTCGAAAACCGTGGAAACGGAAGGAAGGTCCTTCCTTCAAGGGCTATATATCTATAGAGGATAGTCGTGCGAATCCTGAAATTGGAGAATAGAATGGGAAAGAGAGAGAGAGAGAGAGAGAGAGAGAGAGAGAGAGAGAGAGGAGCGAGGAAGAGAGAAAACCGTTTGTGAACGCAATCATATAACCTGCATTTTCGCAAAATTTTCAATTGCCTCTCACGTTCTAATTGAACGCTATCAATGATGATTATCGACGCCCTCTCTTTTTCACGAGCTCACGATAGCTGCAAACTTGTTGCTCCCGCCATCGACCATCCAATGACCAATTATTCACGCAATTACCACGTTTTGCACTTAGAATTATCCCAGGTAGGAATTGACGAAGAAAAAAGGGCTCGCCAAGCCCTGAACCAGGGCTCACATTCCCAATTCAGGCTGAGCACCAGCCTGATTTTAAGCCTGAGAAAACCTCTGAATGATAACGCGGGTTCAGGCTCTTGCACACAGGCTTGACCCAAGGCTGGTAGAAAAGCCTGTACTAAGCCTGAAACGAGCCTTAATGAAGCCTTTACGAGCATTCATGACCCGTGCAGAATTATTTATTTTTTCCATATATTTATCAGTTGTTACGATGAAAATCAGTTCCATATTCATAATTGATAGTTTCTAAGGGTCAAGTAACGAAAAAAAAAAAATTTTAAGAAAAAAAAAAATTTTGCCCCCAGTGGGGTTTGAACCCGCGACCCTCGTTTTACGCATATCCTCAAATTCAACATGAATTAAATTTATTCAAAAATTGATAATTTGAAAGTTCATGGATTACTTCCGACTGATTTAGTTTTCTCGCATATTCGCGGACCCTAGAATACGTACGAGACCAGACTGGGATTTGAAACCTACCTACCTATGGAGCCTAACTAACGACTTGAGACTGGGACGCTACCCACTACACCACCGACTACTTTTGATATACTGATGTAAATATCATATTTATAGAACCCAGGCCGAGAAATAAATACGTGCCAAAATAGTATAAAGAATTTATTTTCATTACCCGAAGGCTATTTTTTGGTTCAACTTGTCTTTTAACTTAATTTAAAAAAATCAAATATTGAATCAGATGAATAATAATAACAATAATAATAATAATAAATATTATTAATATATTTGTTATGATAATAATAATATTAAATAATAATGAATATTATTACTTAATTCATATTGTTATTATTACCATTTATGTATTTGTATTATTTATAACATATTTTAAATTTATGTATATGCATGTGTATGTATATCATATTGAATATATGTACTAAATTTTTTTTTCATCAAAATACAGAAAAAATATTATTTTAAAATCAGCTAAAAGGCTGACGATGGAAACAAGCTTGTGCGAGCCCTGTTTCACCGAGCCTGAGTGAGACAGACCTGGGCCAGGTTTCATTGCATCGTTTAGAGCCTGCCTGGAACGAAGACTGGCTGCTTAGCCTAAACTCAGGGTTATTTCAAGCTTTATTCAGCGGGTGAATTTTAAGGCTAATTATTTTATTTCATCAAAACCTAAAACAAGCCTGCATCCAGCCTTGATTTTTTAGCCTTAAAATGCACCGGCTGAATAAAGCCTGAAATAACCCTGAGTTTAGGCTAAGCAGCCAGTCTTGGTTCCAGGCTGCTCTAAAGGGTGCAATGAAACCTGGCCCAAGTCTGTCTCACTCAGGCTCGGTGAAACAAGGCTCGCACAAGCTTGTTTCCAATCGTCAGCCTTTTGATTTCCTACCTGGGATATTTGGGGTAACCCCTCCCCAAATCTCTAAATTGGATTGGATCCTAAAAATGGTTCAAATTAGCGTCACCAGTTCGCTCAGGTCAAAGGTGAAATCATCGAGGACACTTCAAGCATCTCCTCCCTCGATTAATAATATCTGGTTCATGTACAGACGACACCAGCTGATGGATGAGGCGGACAAAAACTACCCCCTTGAGCTTGAAGCAGAGGACACATCGTTCATGGAAAATTCACGAAGAGAATGAAACGGAAAAGGAAGATGGAGGTCCTTGGACGTAAGAAGATAGAAGGGAACATGGGAACGGCTGAAGGTTCCTTCAAGGAGAAACTTTCAAGAGGTATCACCTTAACAAGTTAATGTCACCCTGACCTCTGTGTTCCGCCGAGCATAAAGTTGATCTCCCCCCGCGAACATTTTCGTCCTTCTTCATTCTTCCTTCCTTTCCATCCACCTTTGTGTCCCTGTTTCAAGGGTTGGATACAAAAACCACATTGCGACGCTCTTCGCTAAGATTTCGACCTCTGGCTGACAAAATGGGCGAAGGGTCCTTTGACTACTTTCCATCGTCGTCATTTTCTAATGAGACTCTTTTTTTGTTGGTGTTTCAAGCTGGGTCTGTGGCTAAAATGGAAGTCTCCTTTGGACTTTGAAAATATGCCGACCATGAAAATGAGGATGAGCTTAGGAACAGCACTGTGGAAGGGAGAGATCGAAGGATCAAGATTGCTTTGCTGGAACCAGACAGTTTACGGATAAACTGCTGTTTTCACTTCGAAGGGTCCCAACTATGTTTCAGGGCTTTCCTCTCACTCTGTTTCTCTGTTGGTATCGAACGGCTACGTTCATTCATCGGGCAGCCAAGTTTACCCTTTGATGAAGGTTGGTTAGACCGGAAGAGCCGATGGAAACGACAGGCTCGTTTCGCGCTCGCAGGCACGAATCTTCAATCTACCCTGTCCTGGTGTACTCAAACCGCCGGTTGTCTGTAACGGCAAAGTGATCCCTTTTGATCGGCGACGTTGAGTGAACACCGAAACGAAGGGTATGGATGCCCACCAAGGGCAATATAGACGTACAACTTTGCCGTACAACAGAGCCAAAGCTCACAATCGCTTGCGATATTTGATCGAAGAGACAACGAACCAATGAACCAAGGATCAGCCCATCATAAAACCCACCCCGAGCTTACCAAAGGGATTAAGGCGGTATTCTGGTCTAGAATTTTGAAAAAAACCGGACAAGTGCGAGTCGGTACTTGCCAAATTTCATAGTTCTGGGTCAACAGAAAATACCCTGCAAATTTTGATTCCCTTGAGAGTGTCGAGGTACAGGGTATTGAGTAACTAGATAACCTGACTAGGTTCACCGTGTAGAGCACGGTAAGACGAAAAATTAGTTTTTTTTAAATTGTCATACGATGAAAATTGGCTTCGTTATTAATGTTTTAAAGCTAACCAATGACGGCTAGAATCTAGGAGCAATGCTACTGGTGAGCCGCGTGGTGGGGGTAACGGTGGGCGTGGCGTAAACACCCCCACCAGCGGCATTTCACCCAGATTCTAGCCGTCATTGGTCAACTTTAAAAACATTGATAACTCAGCCAATTTTTATCGTACAAAATTTGTAAAAAAAGCAATTTCTTTGTCCTGATGCGCTCTACACGGCGAACCTAGGCAGGTTATCTAATTGCTTAACATCTTGTATACGTTTTTTGCGGCATAAGCGGCCGTATCTTTTGTTTACGTTAACTTATAAGTTTGATTTTTTTCACAGCTTTAAGGGACTTAATTTTTTAATTTTTCAGGGTTTCAATTTCAACTCGATACCTCCACGCGTTCCCAAGATAAAGGGTCTTGACATACAGACAGGCGGACGGACGGACAACAATTTTGCATATTCGTAAAGTTTAAACCTTGAAGAATACAATTTAGAGAGTTATGGATATTTTAGTGGCGCAGCAACTACGCCCGTCACGTCGATCGGAGCAAAAGTCTGAGAAGCATTCAATTATCAGGATTCCACCGAATATGTGCGGCTGTCTCTGCGAAATTAGCTGAGATTCCCAACAGCGAGAATTTGCACACGAGTTATGCGTTTATTATCGTTCTCCCTTTGCCTCTCTGGCGGAAGAGATAGTTTGTTAAACCACAACGGAGACTAATATTATTTTGATCCGTGGGAATTAACGTTAATTTTGGATCTGAGCGGGTAGCATCGAGTGGCCTTTCTGGATCTGTGCGCTATGAGCAAGACGCGACAAATGAAATTCCACGATAATCGCACGTGGATCGTATTATTTGCAAAGCATTCGGAGAATTCGAGTTCATGGATGACAGAATTATCAAAGCCAAAGACATTACACGAAGAACAGCCAACATTGAAAGGGCTTCTAAATTTTGGAGCTTCAACGAATGGAAAGAGAATGAGCAAAAATTGAAGCGAAAATTCAGACAAAATTAATTTTGATTGGAGAAGAAGATACAAAAGAAAATTGATGATCCAAAATCTATATCAACGTGTGCAGGCTTACGGATACTAAGTGGCTGGTTAATTCGATGTTCTTCGAGGCCTTCGTGCATGGCTTAAGCTTTTATAGTCGTGGACCCAAAGGAAAGAAGGGGGGTGTGGTGGAGACAGCAAGGGGTAAAAGCTGCAGACACGTCTAAGACAGTTTGGCTCATCTTGTATCCTGTCTCGACGATCCCGTCCGGAACAAACTTCGCGCACAATCCAATTGACCCCGGGATGCGATCAGCAGCCTCTGCTCCAGCTTCCTGTCCTTTCGCCCCGGACCTATGTTTCCCTCGATGCGGCTCTCGTCATCGTCAACCCCAACTTTCACCAATTTTCACACCAGCATTATACCCTCCTCTCTCTTCTTCCCAAAGCCCAGCCAGACCCTACTGTCGTAAAGTTTCCCGAGGGTTGAGAGCCCCAGAGACACCATAGCATCCCCTAAACCTATTGCCGTATCCTTCGTCCTCCGGTGCTCACTCTGACCTTCCGTATTCGACCCACACGACTCTTCTTCGGAGCCTTGAAAAGTTGGTCCTTCAAAAAGCAGCTTCTCCATATTTTCCCCATTGTTGAGGATGCCCTTTGTTGCTTCAAGGTTTAAGAAAGGGTGGAAAAGCAACACACGGTTTCTGTAAAGAACCAGCAACCACTTTTGGGTCTTGATGCTCTCTCTGCATCTTTCTCTCTTGTTATCAATTTATCGCTGTGAAAAGAGGAGGAATAGCGACGGGTTCAAAGCCTAAAGGTCACCATAGCATCCCCCAAACCTATCGTCGTATCCTTCGTCCTCTGGTGCCCAGTCTGACCTTCCATATTTGACCCCCAGGACTCTTCGTCGGAGCCTTGAAATGTTGGTCCTTCAAAAAGCAACTTCTTCATACTTTCCCCGTTGTTTAGGATGTCCTTAGTTGTTTCTTCATTCCTTCGAGGTTGTTTCAAGGTTTTAGAAAGGGTGGAAAAGCAAAAGGAGGCAACCCTCTTTTGAGTCTTGATGCTCGCTCTCTCTCTCGTTTTCTCTCTTGATATGTATCGCTATGAAAAGAGGCGGAATAGTGAACGAGATTGAACCCAGAAGAGGAAGGGAGAGTTGAACGACCAGAGGAGAAGTCAGGTCGACGTTGAGGACGACGAGCCGGGTCACGACTGCCGCGCTTCCCAGCAGGATGGAATTAGAGCGAAAGTGGATTAGCGCGACCCAGAGACGAGAAAATGGAGAGGGAGAGTTGAAGGCCGGTAGTTAAGGGCGTATACATACATAAATATAGTGATATTAAGGAGGTACCTCAGCGTAAGGAGCTTCGGCGAGAGCAGACAAGAATGAGAGTGGATAATTCGATCGTTGATTAAAATAGCGTAACCTCCCTTCAGCTCTTCTCCCTCGTTTGGTATCCGGCGGGCAGATTGCGGGTGAAAAAAGTAAAAGATTCATGGAGTCAGGGCCAGTGAGAAGTTCTCTTCAGCTACGAGGGAAAGCGCCGCGTACCAGAGAGATCTCTCTTTAGCGTTTTCATCGGGAGGGGGCGAAAAGCTGCGAGAGGAAAATGAAAGCCGGAACGTGGAATTACCAGAGACTTCCGGATAGATGGATCAACGGTTCAGGGAATGGGGGCAGAGTTGACGGTTGTCGTGGAGCTTCTATTTTAGAAATTATCGCTCCAATTCCACGCAGTTAAGCTCGGAAGGTATCGGAATTTATTGAGGCATGCAATCTTGAAAGTATTTAAGAACAGCCGAGTCAATTCGAGTCCTTGGGAATGCACCTTTACTTCGGGGTTGATGAGGACAGACGGAAGAACTACAAGGTCAATAAGTTTGGGAAGCAATGAAGGGACACAGATGTGAATGGGAAAAAGAAGAAGAACTTTGAGGATGACCTCGACAGGACAATGATCCTTCGGACGATACTGATGACGTTACGAAAAAGGATTATTCGAGGTGAACGTATTTGGGTATTTTTCTGGACATTGACGACTATTGAGCGCGGCAGAACGTTTCATTTCGTGGATATTGGGTGTACGATTGTTCTTCGTATATAGTCACGGATTGCAGAATTTTGGCACGGAACTGCTGGATTCTCTCGTTTCTGCAGTGTCTACTCTCTCCTCTCTCTCTCTCTCTCTCTCTCTCTCTCTCTCAAGGGAGGGTTTGGGTCGGAAGGCATGGCCTAGAGGCACTATATGTATGGGTGTGTATATTTCTATAGACAGTGACGGTGTATATTCTGCCAGCTCGGTCTGTCATTGAAGGGAATGTAATGGATAGGCGAACCTAGAGCGCGAGGTTCCTGTGGCCGCAGGATTCCGTCGGTTCCATCAACAATGTATAAAGAGAGAGAGAGAGAGAGAGAGAGAGAGAAGTGAAAATCTACAGGAATCTCGACACGCGCTTTAACGTTTCAAATTTCAATGAAATAACCATTTAAGGCGATATTCTCATCTAGAATTTTGAAAAAAAATATATTTTTTGGCATATTCTTGAAGTTTAGACCATTAAGAATATATCCTTGAAATGAAACTTTTGAACTCCAGTTTACAGAATTATAGTTATTTTATTGATGCAGCAACTACGCCCGTCACGTTGGAGCGTAACTTTAAGGAAGTATTCTGATATAGAATTTTGAAAAAATTATTATTTTTTTGCATATTCTCAAAGTTTAGACCTTTACAACATATCCTCGAAAAGAAATTTTTTAATTCCAATAATTTACAGAGTTATAGCTATTTTAGTGACGCAGTAACTGAGCCCGTCACGTTGGAGCGTAACTTTACGGAAGTATTCGGGTATAGAATTTTGAAAAAATTATTTTTTTTTGCATATTCTTTAAGTTTAGACCTTTATAACATATCCTCGAAAAGAAATTTTTTAATTCTAATAATTTACAGAGTTATAGCTATTTTAGTGACGCAGCAACTACGGCCGTTACGTTGGAGCGTAACTTTAAGGAAGTATTCTGGTATGGAATTTTGAAAAAATTATTATTTTGTTGCATATTCTTAAAGTTTAGACCATTAAGAATATATACTTGAAAGGAAATTTTTAAATTCCAATCTACAGAATTGTAGCTATTTTAGTGACGCAGCAACTACGCAAATCACGTCGGAGGGTAACTTTAAGAGGGTATTCTGGTCTAGAATTTTGAAAAAATTATTTTTTTTGCATATTCTTAAAGTTTAGATCTTTCAAATATATCCTCGAAAAGAAATTTTTAGATTCCAATAATTTACAGAGTTATAGCTACTTTAGTGAAGTAGCAACTACGCCCATCACTTCGGACTAAAGACGTTTTTACTACTTAACTACTTTTCTCAACACGGCTGACGCGATATCTCAAGTTATACTGAACCGATTTACTTTAAATTTTTTACCAATCTTCAGTATAAAATTCTCTAGCTCCCCTAACACTTTAGTACGGAAATTTCTTTTTTTACTATTGTAAAAAAAATAATAACTATGAAAAAAGGGTCAAAAACGCTTTTTTTGTTCAGACAACCCCCATTTTGCGAAAAAAAAAATTTCTCTGAGGTAGGGGCTATAACAACATTCTTACTAATTAAGAATCTTTTCTCAAACTTTGTATCGGATGACTAGAAAAGTTGCAATTGTGTCAGCCAACACACCCTTTTTTTAGCCTCAAATTTACCAGCTTGTAACTTATTCAATTCTCATTTTTTTCTTGCAAATTTTGTTGTTTATTGAAAAATATTAATGAATATGTTGTAAAAAAAAGAATGGGAGCAATATTTTTTGTTCTTTTTTTATCGAGTTCGATAAAACGCACAAAATATATGTCAAAATTACTTTTGACAATGAAAATACTTTGCAGGTGATTTTTGAGAATTGTTAGAATTAAATTGCATTCAATTATCCTAATTAGCTTCAAATTTCCTCATTCTCGTAGTGGGAAAATTTTATACAAAACCTCAATATTAGTGAGAATTTATATTCAATTTTGTAAGTTTTTCTTAAAATTTTCTGCTCAGAAAAAGCATCTGTGTGAGTAAATATGGCGCATATTGTGTTTTTTTGTGATATCCACAATTTTGCGGTAAATTCCAATGGAAGTGCATTTTAATTCAGTTTATTTCCATAAACTGAAAAAATTTCCCTAAAAATTTCCTAAAAAAATTTCCCTAAAAAAAATTTGAAAAAAGGAAAAAATAGAAGAAATTGTAGAAAAAAACCCCCGTTATTCTCGCATGCCATAGCCTTTTTGTCGGTAATACCTCCCCCAAGTCAAGAAAGGGTTTTTTTTATTTATCATTGCTTTTTGAATTTTTATGTTTTTCTTTTTTTTTATTGGCTCAAATGATGCATAAATTATTCAAAAGTGATATTCAAAAGCTATTTTGGATGGAACAAGCTTATGAATAATTTTTATAAATTATTTTCCGAGATAAAAAAACTTCAAATGCGTTTTTCTCAAAACTATGTTTTTCAAATTTGCGTACAGCAATTCAAAATTTTTACTGCAGCTTCTTAGATAGATTATCTATCGAAGTACGCGTAATTTTTACGATTGATAAATAATTACATTTGCAATAAACGATTTAAAGTCGACTTTTAGCAAAAAGAAGGACAAAAATAAAATTTCGAAAAAATTTCAAAAAAGCTCATTTTTCAGCGCGCTGGGCTAGTTCAACCCCTTCGATAATTATGAACTGAAAAAATGGTCTGACAATGTAGAACCCTTTGAAAAACAAATTAATTCAAGAATTAAACAAGACATCACAAAAAAAATGTATTCGCACCAATTAATTGCATCGATCAATCAACCCTCAAGAGAATGCTAATTTAAAGACCATCTCCTAATCACCAAATTCTTCGGACAATTTACGGTCCATTCGATTAAAGTCACCTTTCTAAAAAATTCTCAAATCGATCAGCTTGGAATAAATTCAAATCGTCCAAAAAGTTGGAAACCTCCAAAGACAGAGAGCCAAAGTAGAGCACGAGGGGAGAGAAGTCCCGTCTGCGAAACTATCGAGAAAGTTGGAGGAAGTCTTAAGGGGGTTGCGAATGAGGCACTCGGGAGGAGTGAAGCTGAGGGACCAGCCAACCCTTTGGACAATTAGCGCGATGAGGGAGACCGAGAGAGGCGAAAGGGAAGACGGAAGAAGAGTCTTCGTCAATTTGTTATTACGGGTAATCTCCGGCTCGGCTGATAAGAACGTGCTCTCCTCCCTCGAAATATCTTGGCTACTTTCGATGTCTTTGTCGGTATACTTTCTCGTTAACTTCCTCCCCATCTTTCTGTATCTCCCTTCGAGATTGAAGAAAACCATTCCCCAAAAAAATTTGAAAAAAGAAAAAAACAAGAAATTGTAAAAACAACCCCCATTATTCTCGCATGCCATAGCCTTTTTGTCGGTAATACCTCCCCCAAGTCACGATGTACCGAGGAATTAAAGAGTCCCTTCGAACTTGCGGAACAGCAAGAAGCATCGTTGGCAAAAGAATCAGGCCAGACTTTTGATACGCTCCTTGAGATACGCGTCGCTTACTTTCCCTTTGTTTTATGTCTTCCCTCGTTTCTCGTTCAATCTATCCATATACACAGGGTGTCCCGGGGTTGAAGGTCAATACCGTGAGGGTAGATTCGTGACTTAATATCGAGTAGAAAAGTCCTTTGCCACTTTTTGATATCTCGAACCCCTGAATTGTTATTAATTTTTTACATCAGCCAATGAGATGCGCGAGGTGGGATCAAGGTTCTTCTCACTGGGCGCGTCTCATTGGCTGACTTAAAAAATTAATAGTAATTCAGGGGTTCAAAATATCAAAAAGTGGCAAAGGACTTTTCTACTCGATATCAAGTCACGAATCTACCCTCACGGTATTTGACCTTCAGCCCTGTGACACTCTGTATACGTGTATATATATATATATATATGTATGGGGAGAGTTTTTTTAGTGGCATGACGATGATAACGACCTAATAAATATGTAGACGAAGTGGAAGACGGAAAAAACATCCAAGGGAGAGAGAAAGGAGGGAGAGTATACGTATGAGGGTAAGGAGGACAAAGGTAGGAGAGGGCAAAGGGGAGGCTCGGGGACATTAATATGGTGGAAACTAACGATATGTTACGAGACAGAGGAGAAGAAAAAGGTTCTCGTCAACCCTCGTATCCCCGGGAGTAACGCCGGGTTCAAGGGCTGGGAGGGGGTGGGATAGAGAAAAATATGTTCAGGGGCGATGATTCGACGAGAAAACGAGTACATTGCCGAAAAGGTGGTTGATGTATTTTGTGATAAAGAATTAAGAGCCCAGGTACGTTCATCATCCCCCTGAGAGAATCTTCGCTCCATTCGGGGAAAAAAAAATAATGGCGCTAGGGGGTTGAAACCAATTTCGCAAGCCAAACCACGAGATTGACGGTTTCTTTCGCCACTTTTTTTTCACCTCCCCTATGTCTCCTCTTCCGGAATGCAGAAAACCGGGAATTCCCGGGCGCGATTAATTTTGTTGAATTAATAGCGCCCTACGACCCCCAACCCTCGTCGCCCCTTACCAAGTCGTTTAACATACGTCCAAATCGTTGATGTGTTCGTGTCATTAGCCCCGTGCCGCAGTCAGAACACCGTGATTAATTCGTCGGTAGGGCAATTTTTTTAATTTTTTTTTTTTTGTTTTTAATGTAAAATCAATACGAATGTTAGCGACGTTCAGAGGGCTGGAGAACGGTAAATGTCAGCGGGCGGCTTGACGAGCGAATATTCCGACGTTCGGCTATAATTTTATTCATTTATTTATGCATTTATCAGGCGAGGTACGATGGGGGTGAAATATCTCCCTCTCTCTCTCTCTCTCTCTCTATCACTGTCTCGCTCACTCGGACCTAGCATAACAGTCAAGCCAATGAATTCACGACAACTGCACGCTTGCACCCTTCAACCGAGGCCACGAGCCCTCACTGACAGTTTTAATAAAGCCAGAAATCGCACCAACCCGTGACCAATTTTGTGACCTCTAATTCTATCCCCCCCTGGACTCTCGTCATTCCCCGCCTGACCAAATTTATCCTTTTTTTTCCCAACGTGAACTTGAACCACTGAATCTCCATTGCATTAATATTCAATGATTTTTCAATCCAGTTGGCGCTTGTGTAATAAATATTCTATTCGGATCGCGTTATTAAAATTGGAAGATTGAAGAGAAGGATATAGAAATGGCATTAAGGCGGTATTCTGGGCTAGAATTTTGAAAAAATTAATTTTTCGTTCATGTTCGTAAAGTTCAGACCTTTAAGAATATATCCTTGAAAGGAAATTTTTTAATTCCAATAATTTACGGAGTTATAGCTATTTTAGTGACGCAGCGACTAAACCCGTTACGTCGGACTATTGATGTTTTTACTACTTAACTGCTTTTCTCAAAACGAATATCTCAAGTTCTACTGAACCGATTTACTTAAAATTTTTTATCAATCTTCAATGCATAACTCTCTATCACCCCTATCACTTTTGTATCAAAATGATTCTTTTTGCTATTGTAAAAAAATTAAAAACTATGAAAAAGAGAATCGAAAAACTACTTTATTGCACTCCGTGCGTAAAGTGCCCATTTTACGCACTCGTGCAATAAAGTTATATCGGACTCGTATCATAATGTACTATTTTAAGTTTGAAGTCAATCGGAGTAAAATTCTAGAGAGAGAGCCTTTGGAAATTATCCTCATTAAGCCATCCTTGTTTTACTTAAAACATTGATAGCTTTTTTCTAAAAACACTATTTTTCAAATCGCTGAACAGAATTTCTCGAAAACTAGGGTACCGATCTTTTTGAAATTTGCCATACTTCTTCGAAAAAAAAATGACTTGTAATTGTAAGAAGGTTTTTGTTTCGTTGCATGATTGGCAATTAAAAATATGCCAATCAAATAGTCTCATAATCAATAAATTTACAAAAATATCGAACGAATCAATCGAGTCTGTTGATTTTATTTAGAAACTTGTAAGAAGTCCTGACGAATTTTCCATTAATCTGTTCAGGCTCTCAATCGATTGACAATTACAAATATGCAAATTAATTTGCTGGTGAATAATTTTTTCGACATATTGAAAATAAAAGTAAAGCGTTCACTGGGCAAAAATACTTCGAGAAGTGCTTCCGGAAAATCAACTCCTCCAAATTAACACATTTTTCGACGAATTAATTCCAGGATGTTCCTCAAATGTTACTTCAAGGAGTGTCAAATTTGTGTAAAAATATAATTGCAAATTACTACAACAAAAAAATCACAAAGTCGCGCTAAGTTCCCGACAAAAAAAATGGTGGAACTTCTCCTCCCCCCCCCCCTCTCTCTCCTTATCTTTGGGACAATTGTTAAAAGTTTCGTCACAGAGAGTGCTTTTAACCCAAAGTCTCGTGCTCAAATTTCCACTCTCGCGGGTTTTCTCTCACCACACCTTGACGGAGGTGGAAAATCGAGAGAGAGAGAGAGAGAGAGAGAGAGAGGGAGAGAGGGAGAGAGGGAGAGAGAGAGAGAGAGAGAGAGAGAGAGAGAGAGAGAGAGAGAGAGAGAGAGAGAGAGAGGGAGAGAGAGAGAGCATGGTGACAAGCCAAACGGACCAGACGCGCGGAACAATAAGACAATGGGAGAGAACAAGTGTACAATGGGAGAGGAGGGAGTGGGGGAAAGAGGAAGAGGAAGAGCGAACGGTTTCGGGGCGTCGCAGACGTTGTTCTCCTGGACCAGAGAGACCTGGAAACCGCGCCCGAGAGAGGTTTCTCCTTGGTGAATGTATTAGGGCGAGCCAACGGTTCCATCCCTCAAGATATAACGCTTCCTGCTACAACTAATACCCGCGCACACAAATACTCTCCCAAAGCTGTGAATCATTGAATCCGCGATGCGGCACGAATTTTCTGAATCTAGGGAAATGGCGAAGATGGATTTCGCAATGGGGATGATTTTCCCAGACTCATCGAGGCGCACTTCCCACGAAAATTAACAGCGAATTCCGGGATCCCCAGTTTCATATATGAAAACTATTTTCAGTGAGTCTGGGAACGCAATAGCAATTTTTTTTTTAGACTCATGAATATTGATAATTTCAACCCCCAAATAGGCGAAATGAAAATTTTATCAATATAGAGGTTTGCTATTTTTTTTTAAAGATTTATATTGAGCCTTAAGACCTTGAAAATTACCTTGTAAGTCCAATAGCATTTTTTTTTTTAGACTCATGAATATAGAAAATTTCAACCCCCAAATAGGCGAAAAGAAAATTTTATCAATATAGAGGGTTGTTTTTTTTTTCAAGATTTATATTGAGCCTTATGACCTTGAAAATGACCTTGTAGGTCCAAATTTAATTTTTAAGGTCGAATTGACCGCATCTTATTTATTTAACCTTTGAATATTGTAAATTTACACCCCCTGAATGGATGAAAAAAAATGCCAGCGATATTTAGGGTTTGAAAATATTTTTTATTAGGCTTGGAAATTTGTCGATGACCTCAAACCCAAATTTCATTTTTCAAACTCCTTTTTTTTTATTCAGCCTCATAAATGTTCAATAAAAGGCCACATTTTAAGGGTGGATTTATCGAGTTTTTCACGTGTCGCAACATCAAGAATGAGCCACGAATATTACAACGACGCGAGGACTCTCCTGGCTCGGCGTAAGGGATGAAAAGTTGTCGGGGCCAAGTTGAAGCCTTCCACTTGCTGAAAATACCGTATTAATTCACGGAAAATAAAATTGCAAGGGATGAAGAAGAAAGAGCGAAAGCTCAATGTGGGTTAAGTACGCTAAAAACTGCAGTATATACGGTGTAACAATTTTCCTGGAGTCTGGAGAACGTTGAAAAAGCGTTGAAAAAAAGGGAGGGTGAGAAGGGGGAGGGGGGGGTGCGAGAGGAGGGGTTGCCGTAACCAGTTCTCGCGGATGCGGAAGTGAAAACGAATTGAGAAGGGATGAGTAGAGGAGGAGGAGGAGGAGAAGGAGGAGGGGGAGGGGGAGGGTTGCATGTAGAAAAGGGGAGGAAGCATGGAAAAGAAGGGTGAAAAATTAGCGAACGACCGGGCAGTTTTTGATCCGCTCACATCTCTCTCTCCTTCTCCCTCTCATTTTTCCCCCTCTTTTCCTCTTTGCTTCCACTTTCATTGAATGAACCCGCACACGGGTTTCCACCCCTCCTCTCTTTTCATCCCTCCACCGAGGCCGAGAGCCAAGTCCATACCGCGCCGCGGCAATAACTCAACCCCTTACTCGCCGTCGAGCGCACGACATAATTCATCCCCATTTATAATGCAGCACCCCCATCACCCCCCTCTCCATCTACCCCCCCCCTCTCTCTCTCTCTCTCCTGTTTTGGCTCTTCATTCACTTCGTTCCAGCGAGCCAAGCATTAGAAAAAGACAAAGACATGTATACTACCCTTGCAGAAACGAGACAAGAGGGGGAGGGAAATATTCTGACTCTCTGCATTGCATGACACACGCCCTTCTCCCTCCCTCCCACCCTCCCTCTCTCTCTATCTCTCTCTCTCTCTCTCTCTTTCTCTCTCTCTCTCTCCCTCTCATTTTATTCGACTTGCACGAGAATTAAATTAACATCCCCCCCCTAAAAAATCTCGAATCTCCCACCCCCTCCTCTTTGCAACACCAAACTTTTCTCGTTTAGGTGTGATTTAAAAAATATTTGTTTAACTACACCCCTTAAAAAAGGGGTGTTTATTGCTCAATCAAGATTAAGCAATTAAATAAATGAGAAAGCAACGCCTCAAAATAATAATGTTCCATATTTCCTGAAAAACGATACGAAGGCGATTTGTAATGTAAAAGTAATGCATTATTCATTACTTTTAAAATGTGTAAAGGAAAAAATTTCCATTACCCATTACAATGTAGTGTGTAATGGAAATTTTTTTTTATTACTCATTATAATGTAGTGTGTAATGGAAGAAAATTTCATGAGCCATTACAATGTAGTGTGTAATAGAAAGAATTTCCATTACCCATTGCAATGTAATGTGTAATGGACAAAACTTTGATTGTCATTTTGGGAATGGAAAAATATAGATTAATAAATTATTGCAATTTTGCATTACATTTTAATGACTTGGGTACCTTAAATTCTAAAAAGCGACGATGATGAACGCTCCTAAATTCACTCACAGAAAATCACTTTGAGCAAAGAATATTGATCAGACCAAACGCTGAAAAAAAGTATATTTGGAAGTGCAGTTCAACGTTCAACTTTTTGTATGCATACAGATGCTTTTTAGAATTCAAGGTACCCAAGTCATTAAAGTGTAATGCCAAATTGCAATAATTTATTCATCTATATTTTTCCATTCCCAAAATTGCTATCAAAGTTTTGTTCATTACACATTACATTGCAATGGGTAATAGGATTTTTTTTATTACACACTACATTGTAATGAGTAATGGATATTTCTGCCATTACACACTACATTGCAATGGGTAATGGTAATTTGTGCCATTACACACTACATTGCAATGGGTAATGGAATTTTTTCATTACACACTACATTGTAATGGTCATTAAATTTTTTTCCATTACACACTACATTGTAATGGGTAATAGAATTTTTTTCCATTACACACTACATTGTAATCGGTAATGGATTTTTTTTCATTACACACTACATTATAATGGGTAATGGATTTTTTTTCCATCGTACACTACATTGTAATGGGTAATGCAATTTTTTTTCATTACACACTACATTGTAATGAGCGATGAAGATTTTTTCCATTTCACACTACATTGTAATGGGTAATGGAAATTTTTTCCACTAGACACTACATTGTAATGTGTAATGAAAATGGCAATGCATTACAAAAAGTAATGCATTACTTGCGACCCTGTACGAAGGTTTCTGGAGTTCTGGAGGTTTTTATTTTGCATCCCTTATTTTCCTCCTTTCTTTCTCCCTCTTTCTCTCTCTCTCTCTTTCCCTCTCTCTCTCTGTCTACCTCGTTGAATTCAATTTTGGCCATCCGCGCACCAATCCTCGAGAATCTCCTCAGCGAGTGTGTTTTCCCCCGTTTTTTCTACTCTTCTTTTTTTTTCATCCCCTATATTCGAAAGTGGCGGCGTGCGGCCACCATACCGCTCCTCTCATCGAGGACCCTAGAGGCGAACGCGTGTTCCGCGTCGAGAAACTCGACTCTGCTGGGGGGTGAATTTTCAATTCCGACCGCAGCACCGGTGGATTTCAACCCCCGTCTCCTTCATTCCCCTCCATTTTGCACGGTATACTTATAAATAGTATGTATATATATATACGTATATATGCGGGAGAAAAATAATATCAGCTGTCACCGCGCAACCCTAGCGAGATGAAGAAATTGAAAGAAGGGGTGGGAGGAAAAAAAGGGGGTGTGGAATTTAGGATACGAGAGGGATGAAAAAAAAACGCCGAATACAGTGAATTTCATTCATCCCCCTGAAGTTTGGTGCATGAAAAAAAGTCTCTAATTGAAAAAATCAGTCTAACAATTAGGGGTAGTTTTTGCCCCACTTTGGAATCAATCGATTGAGTGATTAGAAGCCCAAGTTGAAGTCAAAATTTTATCTAGAAAATGAATCACAGTCATTCTAGTGAACCGATTCAATTTTTGCATCAGGAAAAACAAACAAAGATTAAGGGTTGTTAATGAGAAAATAAGGGATCTATTTTCGATCACATAGTCCTTACGTGAGGTGAAAATTTTTGCAACAATGTCGAAAACACGTCAGGCCCATTAACACGTTCTCGGGCTTCTCTGATGAAGGTCAAAGAAAGAGGTCAAGGGTTGTAAACGCTGCAACGCTCAAACTTCACCCCTAAACGTTGTTTCTTCGTCGAGTACGTTCAAAGTTAATTAACGAAATGAATCAAGCCTGTCTGTGACCCCGTCCTTAAAACACACCCATTCATACAATTTTAAGCGGTTTAACTCTTGTTCGGGCGCAATGTTTTCACCCCAAAGCTGGATTGTTCATTTTTCCTTTGACTCTCATTGTTCGGTTCTCAGCATTTTTCTCCCTCAAATTCTCTCGGTGAAAGCTCTTTATTTTTTGGACTAGAATAATGGACTTTAAGGACTGACGCTTTCGACAATGTTTGGCCGCGTGAATTGCGAACAAAATGGCGGAATACATGCACTGAGAGAAAAAATTACTAGAACCAATGAAATAAAGTTTTGAAGGCAAAAAATCATTTTTTTAAATTATTTGCCAAAACATATTAAATTGGTTCCCTTATATATTTACTTGGTTCATTTTTTTCAGTCAATTCCATAAATTTCTGTTTCAATAAACGAATTTACTTGAATCTAACAATATGTTATCAATTATATGTAATATGTTCTTTAAATCAAGAATACATTTTATCATTCAAAACATGCATGTCTTTTAATACAGGAAGCACTGAGAAAAAAAATTTGTTGAATCAACAAATTAATTAGTCCAATCAACAGGAAAAATGATTGATTCAATCAAATGCGTGTTTATTAATTGTTGCTAAAAATTTTATAAAAAATATATAGCCCTTGCCAAATAATTCAATATGCATAGTTTAGTGATCCCAAAAAGAGATAAATAGAAAAAAAAGACAAATTCGAACCCTCGACCCTACCTACCATCATACCTATCCTACCTAACTACCTAACACGCTACCTATTACGCTATCGACTACTACTATGCACTTGAAAAAAGTTAGGAGTTATGAAGATTAGAATATAAGAAAATATTTAAAAAACCAGTTTTTTAAATTTTGACAACTTATGTATACTATTAAAATATACTATAGAAATGATAGTTCTTTGCTTGAGGGAAATAAAAATTCCATCATTTCAAACAAATATTCCATTGGAATAAAATAATGTGTTATTTATTTTACTACAGCTTCTTTTCAAATAATCACAATCAATTTTATATCTAATAAATATTGAAAATACTACAGAAATATTTTTAGAAGTAAAATAATGATGAATTTATTGCAAAGAAATAATTTTGTTAGAAAAAAATAATTTATATTGATGTCGTTTTTCAGATTCAAATAATCTCATGTTTATTATGCAATAAATCTAATTAATCCAATGAATGCAAATTTATTAAAATCTATTTAAATGAAGATATTTTTAGAAGTAAAATAATGATGAATTTATTGCAAAGAAATAATTTTGTTCGAAAAAAATAATTTTGTATTGAAGTCATTTTTTAGATCCAAATAATCTCATGTTTATGATGCCATTAATAATTTTCTTCGAAAAAAATAATTTCGTATCGAAGTCGTTTTTTGGATTCAAATAATCATCATTTTAGATTCAAATAATCTAATGTTTATTATGCGATAAATGTAATTAATCTAATGGATACAAATTCAATCAAATCTATTTAAATAAAAATATTTTTTGAAGTAAAATAATAATGATTTTATTGCAAGAAAACAATTTTTTCGAAAAAAATAATTTTTCTATTGAATTCGTTTTTTAGGTCCAAATAATCTTATGTTTATGATGCGATCAATGTAATTAATCAAATGAATACAAATTTAATCAAATCTACCATGCATTCAATTGTTACTATTAAATAAGAGTTTAATGTAATGGAGTAATAGATTCGTGAAAATATTTTTTTAAATGAAGAGTGATTTTCTTGGTTCAACAAATAAATAATCGAATTAATACTTTCATTTAATAAATAAATTAATGTTCTCAAATTCAGTAATTTTTTCTCTCAGTGTGGCGTTGATTTAGTGGGCTAATTCGGTGAGAGGCGAAGGGAACATTTTTTTTTAAGCGAGGAGTGAACACAGAAAAAGATATACAGTGTTAAAAGCAAAGAGGCGTAGATGCGGGGAGATAAGACCTGGATGACACCCTTTGAGAAAGGGTGAAAAAGGGAGATAAGAGACAGAGAAAAAAATATAGGGAAGGACGAGGAGGGTTTAAGGGTGGAAAAAAGAAAGGTTTGGGGCATATTCCAGCGGAACAATTTCTCGGCTGGAATATCTCCGCGACGTCTCGGGACGCTTTGCCGATACCATCCGTATTTACCTATGGGTCATTCCATGTCAAATCGACCGAGAGTTGGAATCGACCCCTCTCAATTTCGATGAAATTTGACCAGAAGTTTTCGTTTTTAATGAAACGGTGTTCTTCCAAAGGAAACAAATTCAAAAACTTTTTTTCAAAAATTATGCAAAAAAATTTCACATTTTTTTAAATCGTTCAAATTTATTTTTTAAATATCTCGAAAACTATTAGAGTTACGAAAAAATCGTTCTGCGTTCGTCTTGAAGAGTATACTTGTGGCTACGAAAAAAAAAAATATTCCGAAAAAATTGTTGGAAAAATGATGAATTTGGAGAATTTTGAATTTTCAAAAATCGTGCAAATCCATTTTCCACATTACATTTTTTGGTCCAATTTTTTTTATATAATACCTTGTACTGATTTTAGAAGATCCTGAAATTTTCAGAAAGGTGTTATCTTTTTTTCAAAAAGTTGAATTTTTGAATTTTCAAAATCGTGCAAATCCGAGATGAACATTAGATTTTTGGTCAATTTTTTTGAATATAATACCTTGTACTAATCTTAAAAGATCCTGAAATTTTCAGGATAGTGTGTTTTTGTTTCATAAATGAAAATTCTTGAATTTTGGTAAAATTTTTTTTTTCTATTTTTCCTCTAAATCAAGTAAAGTTGAGCAATCACGTAATTCTGTAATTTTGAGTAGTAAAAAATTTCAACTAATGACCATTTAAAAAAAAAAAAATTTTTACCAAAATTCAAAAATTAATATTTTTGAAACAAAAACACCATCCTGAAAATTTTAGGATCTATTAAGATCAGTACAAAGTGTTATATAAAAAAAATTTAACCAAAAATTTAATGTTGATCGTGGATTTCCACGATTTTTAAAAATTCAAAAATTTATATTTTTGAAACAAAAAAAAGCACCTCTCTGAAACTTTCAGAATCTTTCAAGATCAGTACGAGGTATTATATTAAAAAAATTAAACCAAAAATAAAATATGGAACTTAGATTCTGACGATTTTTGAAAATTCAAAATTCTCCAAATTCGTCATTTTTCAATTGTTGTTTTTCGAAATATTTTTCTTTTTCATTAGCCCCAAGTATACTCTTTAAAACGAATTGAGAGCGATTTTTCGTAACTATAATAGATTTCAAGATATTTAAAAAATAAACTTGACAGATTTGAAAAATTGTGAAATTTGCATAACTTTCGAAAAAAAAATTAAATTTTATTTTCCTTTGGTACAACTTCGATTTATTAAAAACGAAAACTTCCGATCAAATTTAAGCGAAATTGGAAGGGGCCGATTCCAAGTATTGGTCGATTTGACATGGAATGACTCCTATATATTTTATAATATCCGTCTATATATAAATATATAAAAAGCACAGAGGCTCGTTATATTCTTCTGAGAGTTTCTACGTCCTCGTTGAATAGAAGGGAAGAGCCTGTACCCCTTTTTTTCCCTCTTGAGAAACTCACCCCTCAATTCTTCCTCGAGGAATATCAAAATAGGGGCTCGTCGATCTGACTCGTATACGGAACAATAACCCCCAAAAAGGGGAGGAGAAAGAGAAATGGAGGGCGAAAATCTTCGAGAGAAATTTCAATTCCACCATCGCACTCAATCGCCATTTTGCATCGCACGATTTCGTCACTTCCGGTGTGAAGAATATCGCATCAACCCTCGAACATTTTTTTTTTCCTCGGGGGTTGATTCTCTCCGATTCACCCCCCGAAGAAATATAAATTCTACAGGAATTTATAGAATTCAAATTTATCCGGGAAATGAATCCCTATTTTCGTCACTCGATCGCCGAAATATTGAAAATAATAATCGAGTCTCGTTCTTGGGGGATGTTTCTCTGGTGAGAGCAAAATTTTGCAGAAATGTAAATTAAAAATCAAACCGATTGAAAATTTTTGTCCAAGTGCAAAATAAATATATAAAAAATAAATAAATAATAAATAAATAATAAATAAATAATAAATAAATAATAAATAAATAATAAATAAATAATAAATAAATAATAAATAAATAATAAATAAATAATAAATAAATAATAAATAAATAATTAATAAATAATTAATAAATAATAATAATTATAAATAAATTCGACGATTGCGAAAAATAATCTTAATCCTTCGGAAATTATTTTTTGTATATATTAAAAAAAAAAATTCAATTGCGTGAAAAAATTTCGTTCGTCTTATCTCGCTGCTGAATAAATTTCGTTCCTTGAATTTTTCGCACCTCGTTGGTGCATTCAAACACAAATGGTAATTTGAGGGAGGCTTTTCTCCGACTCCGCGTTAAAATTGCGAGAAAAACTATTACCCGCGGTGAAACTCTCCACGTAAATACAAATGGAAGTGAAAATAGAGGGTTGTCCTCCCGAGCTTGCTTTTATTTTCCTATTTTTTTCTCTCCCTCTTTTATTTTTTTCCTTCCTTCTTTTACGAGGTTGTGTTCACCCGTTTCGAAACGTCGTGCTCGCCGAGTGGTCGACCCGTTTCCCGCCCACGCTTTTCCAACCCCTCACGACAGAGAGAGAGAGAGAGAGAGAGAGAGAGAGAGAGAGAGAGAGAGAGTTTCCGCGATATATATCTTGTTTAAAGTTATCGGACTAGCTAGTTATCCTGCGAGTGATTGCTCCTCGGCTTCACATTGCACACACTTTCGTGTTAACTCACGGTCTCTTCTATCTTATTGCACATACAAATATATATATATGGGGCATTCCATCCGAAATCGGACAGTTTGAAAACCTTTGTTTTTTTATTTCCTCAATGTTTTATGTTCTTGAGTACCCATCAAAAGACCCTTCCTGTTAAATTTTGAGATTTTTCAAATGACCCGTTCAAAAGATATTAAATTAACAAAAAAACCGCTCTTTTTTTGGTATTTTGGTCATAACTTCTTTAATAATGGTCCAAATCGAAGTTTTTTTTTCTTCAAAATTTTTGTTTTTTCATGGCCTTTTCAGAAAAAAATACAACAAAAATATTTGAATGAGTTTTTTGAGTTTTAAACGTTAAATCGCGTTTTTAAAAGTGAATGTCATTTTTGATTTTTTTTTAATTTTTTTGTTTTCAACATCTATCTATTCAACAATTTTTAAGACTAGTCCGATCGTGGGATCTCAATAACTATTTTTTTTTCGATTTTTGAAAATTAAATTTTTTTTTTTAATAAATCATTATGAATACCAATTTTTGTTACTGAATAGTATTTTTTTAATTATTTTTAATTAATCTGGACACTTTTTCATTGTCCAGATCTAATAGCTCAGGCGTTACAGCCGTTTGAATAGATATTTTCATACAATATCTACTTGAAATAATGATACAGTTGAAACGGTTGAATTTACGGAAATGGCTCAATGAACTATATTGTAGAATATCATATTTCCTATAAGAACCCACTTGGAAAATATCGCGATGTCAAAATTCGCGGAATGGTAACACTAATAATGAGAATTTTTTTTTTCCAATGATAATCAAATGGGAAACCTTCGATTTTGATTCGCGACCTCTAAATATTTTTTGACAACACCCCCCTTTCACGAAACTTCGTTTTTGGGTACCAACTAAAGGTTTTCGGGCACGATGGATCAGAAAAAAAAAGTTGCCCTGAAACGAACCACCCTAATATATATATATATATATATATATGAATCGTTCCGGGCGAAAAAAAAATATGCAAACGAAATTTGTTGCGAAAATAATTATCCCCGGGAAAAGCGAATTATTCAAAGCGGGTCGTTCCATGTCAAATCGACCAAGAGTTGGAATCGACCCCTTCCAATTTCGATAAAATTTTGTCAGAAAATTTTCTTTCGAAAGTTAGGCACGATTCAAAATTTCACAATTTTTTAAATCTTTCAAGTTTATTTTTTAAATATCTCTAAAACTATTATTGTTACGATAAAATTGTTTCAAGTTCGTCTGGAAGAGTATACTTGTTCGTTTTAGATTCGTCTTAGGTTCGTCTCGTTCGATAAATGATGAATTTGGAAAATTTTTGATTTTTAAAAATCGTGAAAAGCCAAGTTCAACATTAAAGTTTTTAAAATATAATACCTTGTACTGATCTCAAAAGATCCTGAAATTTTCAGAAAGGTGTTTTTTGTTTTTTCAAAATATGAGTTTTTGAATTTTTACAAATTGTGTAAATTGACGATCAGTATTAAATTTTTGGTTAAATTTTTTTGTACATAATACCTTGTACTGATCTTAAGAGATTTTGAAATTTTCAAGATGATGTTTTTTGTTTGTTTCAAAAATATACATTTTCTTTTTACCTCTGAGTTAAGTAAAGTTCAACAATCATGTACTTTTGTAATTTTGAGCAGTAGAAAAAAAGTAAAATTAACAGTATTTTGATACAAATTTTTTTTTTTTAATTAAAAACGAAACAGCTGACCAAATTTCATCGAAATTGAAAGGGGTCGATTCCAACGCTTGGTCGATTTGACATGGAAGGACCCAAGAGTATTGTAGTTTTCAAGGGTAAACTTTTAGCTGTGAGAAGACTTTTTTTTTAATGATAAGCAAATCAATAGAAATTGTGAAAATCATTTTTTTCATTTTAAAATTTTACTAAAATTATTATAATTAAAAACTTATTATTAAAATTGTTATCATTAAAAACTTTTATTAAAATCATTAAAATTATTTTTCCATTAGTTAATTGAAGCTTTAAAAAAATTGCATGAATCAGAATTATAATAGAAACAATAAGATACGAAAAAAAAAATATTAGAAATCGATTTGGAATTGCGAAAAATCGAAGATTTCGCGATTTTTTTTTTTCGATTAAATGTCCCTTGTGCGAATAAAATATCGTCGGCATGAAGCGCAAGCGCAGACACAGGCGGACCTTTCGAGATTTTCCACCCTCACTCTCTTTTCTCGGTCACGAAAGAGAGTCGCGAGGGGGTGAGAATTCGCGATAAGCGCGAGACCCTCCCGAGGGTCTTCTCTTCCTCCTATCTCTCTTCCTTCCCCTCCCACAACCGGAAATTTAGAAACATTGAGACGGTGAAACCAGAAGCTACGACCTTCTCCCTTTCCATACGTTCGTAAAGTATTTTTCAATATTGCGAGAATTTTTTAAATGCAACCTCATAAATGATATTCAATGCTACAAGCGATTATTTTCAAGGGATGATTTTTAATCGTGTTTAGAAAAATTAATTTGGCAAGGGTGGTTATATCGAAATGAATAAATCGTTGAGATATTTAAAATTCGATCAATTTTCCCGTGTTTTTGTGAAAATTGATTTTTGTTCCCACCCTTATACTTTAAAGTACCCTTCGCGCCCTTTGCACCCTTACTAACCATTTTTTTTTCAAATTCCCTTTTTCTTCAGTTCTCCATTGTATTTTTTCGCAGTCAAACTTCTTACTGATCGAAAATTTTGAAATTTTTCAAATTTTCCAAATTTCATCCCTTGTGGAATCACCCCAGGGGATGAAAAATAATCACAAAATAACGATGAAGTCCTGGAATTGAAAATGACTCACAGCCTCAGTAAAACGAAAAAAAAAATCATCAACCGAACCATTTAAACAAGGGGGTGAAAGTCGAAGGTTCTTCGAGTTTTCCTCGAAACAACCCTTACATCGTTTTACTTTTTTTTCCCTGACAAGTCGAACGTCGATCTCGTTGTGACGCTTCGCGAGGGCACTAAAGAAAAGTTCGAAGCATCGCTCTGTCTCACGTGCTCCGCCATATTTTTCCCAATTTTTCATCCCCCTCTTTCTCTCGCGAACCACCCTCTCTATCCCTTCTTTATTCTTTTCTATCGCATTTCTACTCTTCAGTGAGAGCGGGCTACAGTCATTTGTCCTGAGTGATTGCCTCTCGACCCGGCCAACGTTCCAGCACGATTTTTCTCCCGCGGTGCCAACGTTGAGACGCAGGGGCGGAAGAGGGTGGCGCGACTCGAGAGGGCGAAGGGGTGGTTTTCAGGTGGCGGAGGCTCGGGGAGGGTGTCGCAGAGGAACAAAAGCACGGGAGAGCGTTGTCGGGGTCGAAGAATACGGTTCTGGCAGAAAAATAAGGGATGGAAGAGTCGTTTCTCCGTGCCAGGGATGAAGGGGTGGGAACAAGTACCTGTCCGACTCTGGTGCGTGTATATATACAGGGTATTAAGTAACTCGACAACCTGACTAGGTTCACCGTGTAGAGCGCGCAAAGACGAAAAATTAGCTTTTTTTAAAAATTTTATACGATAAAAATTGGCTTAGTTATCGAGGTATTAAGCTCGACCAATGACGGCTATAATCTAGGAGCAATGCTACTGGTGAGCCGCGTGGTGGGGGTAACGGTGGGCGTGGCGTAAGAACCCCCACCAGCGGCATTTTTCCTAGATTCTAGCCGTCATTGGTCAACCTTACAAACATTGATAACTCAGCCAATTTTTATCGTACAAATTTTTTAAAAAAAGCAAACTTTTTGTCTCGATGCGCCCTACACGGCGCACCTAGTCAGGTGGTCTAATTGCTCAACATCCTGTATATGTACCCCGTTCTTTCTCGCCTTAAACCGCGCGGGCTTGCGGCGACGAGACGAAGAAAGGAAACGAGAAAATTTCTTCGCAACGATGGATCGACTCGTGAGAGTCGAGGATAATAACACTGCAGAGAAGAAGGGTGAAAAGGGGTGAAAAAGAGCGCAAAGAGGGAAAGCCCATTATTTTTCGACATCTTCGAGTTTGGGCTCTTTTTCCTTCATTCTCATCCGTGTGTCTCGTCTTTTAACCCTTGAATTATGTCACTTAGGTTTGAAGCGAAGAAACCACCCTTAAAACATGGAAAATGCAAGTGCTGGAAAAATTGGGATTTTTCTTGATGACTGGAGCAAACGTTTTGTCAATTTTGTAGCGAAAAATCGAAAGATTCAAAGCCAAGAGTAAAACGAAAAAAGATGCAGAGTTTTTTCATCCCCTATTGAGAGAGGATTATGGTGATGGAAGGGGTGCAAAGTTCACTTTTTCGTGACTTATTAATTTTACTAAAAGAATGCCTGATTCTTTCGAGAGGTAACCACGGAAATTTCCGTGGGGAAAGTGCTGGAAAAAAAAATCGAACGAACTGATCGATTGACGGAATTTTATGCAACGCCACGAATTCTCGAAGGGCGAAAGAAAGCTCAGCGGAACTCTGAGAACGATTCGCACGCACTTTGCGAAAATTACCAACCTCCGTCTGTCTTACTCACGGTAATTCGCCGTAATTCGAGGGAGAGAATTAAAAAGCTTTTGAAGAAGGAGCAGCGAAATTCTTCCTCTTCTCTATTCGTTCCACCCCCGTCCTTTTTCTTCTCCCTCTTTTTTTCTTCCCTAGCAGCACTCGTCGTTTTATTTTTTTCGTGCTCAGCGCGAAAGTTTTCGCGAAACTCTTCGCCATTCTGGATCGTATAATTTGACCGAAGAGGGCGCTGGAAAAAAAAGGTGAGAGAGGGAGGAAGAGCTTTTACAAATATACAAGAGAAAGGGAGACTTTTCGAGGGAGGGGCGAGAGTGCGTATAAAGAGTATCCCTGGGAGAAGTACCAATCGAAAAAAGAAAGGAGTGAGGGAGAAATTCTTGAAAGGGTCGAGAGAAAGTGCTGCGTAGCGTCAGATCGAAATTAAATTCCCCTCCCTTCACCCTCGGCGAAACATCACCTTCATGTTCCAACCCTCTACTGGCAAACCTTCGAATTTCCTATTTCTATTTATGAGCCTCACGAAAGAACCTTCTACTCCCACCCTTTGGACTCGACCTTCCCACCAACCACTCTCATTTATCGAAGAAATTTTTTACGGCTACAACCCTCTCTCTCTCTCTCCCTTATAGTTATACAGTTATCGCCCTCTCCTCGTGCATTAGTTTCTTCAGCTTTTTCCTTTTTTTTCTCCGCCAATTTCCTCCCCCATTCACCCCTTCCCTTCCTTTTGCCATACTTTCTCCCTTTTCACCCCCTTAAAACAGCGGCGATTTTATACGAGTTGGTTTTGTGCACCGGATGTTCGAGATCTTGCGTCTCGCTGCAGCCTCGCACACTCGCAATTAAGGCTAAAAAATAAAAAAAAAACCACCCTTAGCGCGCAGAACCGTTTCGATGTGCAGAATTTTTTTCTTTTTTTTTTTTTTACTTCTTTTGTTTTCAATGATACTCGCGATTAACAAAGAGTGTGACAACGAGTAAAGTTTATGTTACCCTGAATGTTAGTGAATAGGGGTTGAAAATTTCATCGGTGGGAAAAAGTGTTGGGGAAAATTCATACAATTCCGGGAAAATCTCTGAATGCGTCAGCTGGAAGCTTTTGCACAGTTGAAAATGAAAAAAATAATTATTTTTTGAATGGGGGTGACAATTTTAAATATTTGAAAAGTAAAGGATATTTTTCATTCTTTTATTTTTCTGGAAAAAAAAATATCAAGCTTAAAACAAAAAAAGATCCACGATTGTAATTCCATTTTGTTTTTATAAAAAATCAAAATGGAATAAAAATGGGACGTTATGAGAAGTTGGAGGGTAGTTGAAGGGTGAGAAAAATCTGCACAAAATTTAGAACAAAAAAAAATTGTTTGCAACGCATTAAAAAATTAATGCGGGTAAAATTGGTCCTGAAGGCATTTTACTAGTCAGGATGATAAATTAAGGGTTGAAAATGGGGTGAAAAAATTTGAGGACATTTTTTAGACCTGACGAACTTTCTGTTTGATATTCTAAAATCAAGGGTAAAATCTGACACAAAAAAAGATCGACGATCGGAATTCCATTTTGATTTTGTAAAAAAAAAAAGTAGTTTAGTTTCTTTCGTCGCATTTTAGAACTCTTCTGGACCGTTTGAAAAATGTAAATTATTAGTTAGAGGGTAGTTGAGGGTTGACAAAAATATGAACAAAATTTAGAATTGAAAAAAAATGTTCGCAACGCATTACAAAATTAAAGTGAGGAAAATTGACCCTGAAAGCATTTTACAAGCAAGGGTAGTAAATTAAGGGTTGAAAATGGCGTGCAAAAATTTGAGATCGTTTTTTTAGACCGGAAGAACTTTCTGAGCGATCGTCTAAAATCAAGAGTAAAATCTGACACGAACTTTTTTGTCAATTTAATATCTTTTGAACGGCTAATCAAAGAAATCTCAAAATTTAACAGGAAGGGACTTTTGATGAGTACTCAAAAATATAAAAAAAATCGAGGAAATAAAAAAAAAAAATTTCAAACTGTCCGATTACGGATGGAATGCCCCATATATTTTTAAACATTTCAATCTTTGAATGTATAGCTACACATTTGAAGTCTACAATTTCGTAAAGCTTCGTTTTTTCTTCAACAAAGGGGGAAAAGAAGTAAGACCCTTTTTTATGGAAATCCCTTTCGGGGATTGGACCATCTTGCGTTTTGCCGCAATGTTCAATATATCAAATATCCATAGTATGGATTCCATACTGAAAAATAAGGATATCAAACATAGACGAGCTTGGAAAGGATATATAGGCGTCGAGAGGCAGGTTCGCTTGCGCGAGAAGCAGCCACCTGGCGGATTTCTGGGGTACTGACAAATCTTCAGATACGATCGTATGAGATTACGGATGAATAGGTATTTAGTAACAACGAATAGAATTTTTCTTCAACGCCTGTTTCTCGATGACAGGGAATTCAAATAAATAAATATAGTGGAAGTAAATATCGCCCAAAATTGGATGGAAAGAAAATTTTCTTTAAAGTAACTAAAAAATAATCAAATAAACGATTATAGTACCGACGACTAGATCTTTTTTCTGGGTGTAAAGTAATTGGAGGTTCGAAGGAACGATGAAGCGAAGGGGGAGAGAAAGAGGGTTGAATCATGCTCGTTACATCGTTTGAGGTACAGCGATAGGGTTAGGAGAGAGAAGAGGGATTTTCGAGAGTGAGCGTAAACCACCCCTATCGTTGGAAAAGCGCCCTCGATGCTCGCGACTCGATTGTACAAGTTCGGATAGAAATCTAGCGAGAATAAATGGTCGTGGCACGAAATGGTCGTGCGAAAATGGAAGGAGAAAATTTTTGCCCAACTGTAACGAACCAAGGGTAAAGAAAAAGCTAGGGAAATTTCCCACCCCCTTTTTCCATTTTTCTCTTACATTTTATCCATGCATCCGGATTTTCAATGCCAGGAAAAATACGAGTATAACAACAGGAAAACAAGTGTGAAGGATGAAGAAAAAAAAAAGGTTGATATAACAAAGCCCAACAGTGGAGCTCGTAAATTCCCTCCCCCAAAAAAATTTACATCCCTTATTCTCGTTTTAAAAAATCTATCTTCAATCCTCAAGCTCGGACGAATATGTAAATACGTCAAATAATAATTTTAATTAACAATTCAATCAATGAATAATAATAATGAGTTCGATAAACTAATTTTGATTAACAATTAAAATTAAGAGATGAAAATTAATCGAAAAATCACAGCAAGTTTACAATTAGTGAGGATAATCTTTGACATGGAATTAATGCAATAATGTTATTACATTAATTAATTACAATAATTAATTACAACAATTTATTGAATAAATTTGTTCTTTTTCAACGAAAAATTTATTTCCACAGGAAATAAATTCCTTTAATTTCAAGTCCACACTTTGGAATAAATTTTGAATTTTAAGCGCCGGAACTCGTGAATTACTTTTTTTTTTAATTGACAAAAAAAAACGATAAATAACGTCGCCATTTTTAAAAGGATTCTCGGGCAGTTGCAAGAAGGTGATGGAAAACGTTTTATCCATTCAGCTTCCTCCCCTTCGCGCTTTCACCCCCTACGAAAAAGCCTTTTTCGTGCCAACCCCCGTTTCATTAGATATCATTATAATTGCGTCGGGGAGTAATTATTGTTGTCCAACGGCTTCCGCGCACTCTCCTAGATATATGAATATACATGGGTCATTCCATGTCAAATCGACCACCCTTAATCCTGACCCCTTTCGATTTGGCTGAAACTTTTTTATCTTTTTCTACTCTATCGAAAACATTTTTCAGAATTTTTTCAAATTTTTTTACCCAACCGATAAAAAGTTATAATTTTTCGAAAAAATTCGTTTTTTAATTTTCAAATATCTATAACTTTTTCAAAAATTGACTTATCGGGACGTTTTTTTTTCAAATGTTTTTGATAGAGTAAAAAAAGATAAAAAACGTTTCAGCCAAATCGAAAGGGGTCGGGGTCAAAAATGGTCGATTTGACGTGGAACGCTTCATATATATTCTTTCGGCAAGAGAGCGCGAAATGAAAAAAAGGTCGTAATAAAAATTAATGTCCCGTACGCCGCGAAGTGCTGGAGGGGGATGAAAGAGAGGGTTGAAAGAGCGGAGGGTGGTAGAGAAAACTACGGATAATGCAAAAGCACAGCCGCATTTTTGCAATGCTCTTCTCACACTCTTCCTTTCTCCACGGAACCTCGATTTGATAATCCTGATTACGCCGAGATAAAGCCCACTCGAGGCGAAAAACCGTGTGGAATGAAAAGTGCGAGATACGCGAAAATTCGGAGGAAAAAGAGAACTTGCGTATGAGCTTGCGAATAGAGAGAGAGAGAGAGAGAGAGAGAGAGAGAGAGAGAGAGAGAGAGAGAGAGAGAGAGAGAGAGAGAGAGAGGAACAGAAAATTAAGGATGTACGATGGTTGAGTCATTTTAAACTTTTTTTTGTTCGGAATTTCCACATATAGAAAAAGAAATGAATTTTCTTCAAATAAAAAAATTCATATGATTATTAAGATAGATGGAAAATATATTTTGAATTTTTTTTGTGTAATGAAAGATTTGGAAGAGACTTCAAATATAATATTTCAATTAATATTTATATTTAAATATTATATAATAATAATATAATATAATTAATTAGTATAATATGAAATAATCAATATTATATCATATTAATATTATATTAAATGTTTATCAATATTATATTAAATATTTATCAATAATAAATATTATATATTTAGATATAATATTTCAATTTATATTGGTCGAATCTATTCTCAATTCTAAAAATCGTCTTTTCAAACGTTTGTTGTAAAGAATAACAGTCCCAGCAAATAATTTTTCATATGATCAGCTGTTTTACGTCAATATTTGACAAGACAGATTATTGACCGGTTTTTGCAAAAAAAAAATGATTTTTTGAGCGATTTCAGTGATTCGAATCGGTTTTAGTCTTGTTGAAAAATGTTCTTTTTTCTCTAAAATAATAGTTGTAACTTTTCATTAAAAATAACTAAAGAAAATATACGAGACGATTATTAAGATAGATGGAAAATATATTTTGATTTTTTTTGTGTAATGAAAGATTTGAAAGAGACTTCAAATATAATATTTCAATTAATAATTATATTTAAATATTATATAATATTAATATAATATAATTAATTACTATAATATGAAATAATTAATATTATATCATATTAATATTATATTAAATGTTTATCAATATTAATTATTACATATTTAGATTTATACTTTCAATTTATATTAGTCGAATCTATTCTCAATTCTAAAAATCGTCTCTTCAAACGTTTGTTGTAAAGAAAAACAGTCCCAGCGATTAATTTTTCATATGATCAGCTGTTTTACGTCAATATTTGACAAGACAGATTATTGAGAGGTTTTTGCCAAAAAAAAAACTGATTTTTTGAGCGATTTCAGTGATTCGAATCGATTTTAGACTTGTTGAAAAATGTTCGTTTTTCTCTAAAATAATAGTTGTAACTTTTCATTAAAAATAACTAAAGAAAATATACGACGCGAATTGATGGAGAATTATTTAAAGTATCAAATGAGCCAATTACTCAGACAAAAAAAAATATATGAAAATACACCTCGTTGAAATATATTGCCAGTCAATATTCAAACGAATCTATAGCAATTAATATTGGATAAATCGATAGAAAATTGTTAATTTTCATGAATATTATGAAAAACGATTTTTTAAATTAAACATTAATTTGTCTAGATCGTAGCTCTCCAATTTTCTCAATAATAAAGAGGGAGAGAAAGAGAGCTTGAAAACGGTGGAAAAAAAAGATAACTTCCTTCATCAAATTAAAAAAACAATACACCATTTCCATTGCATTGAAAGGATGCAAGTTTCAGCATCAATATTCGAATTCCAAATTTCGAATCTCCAAATTCCAATACTATTGGAATTTGGAAATTGTCAATTAATTAATAAAAACTATGAAAAACGACTTTTTAAATCAAGCACTAATTGGTCTGGAGCGAAGCACTTCAATCTCTTCGAGAATAGAGAGAAGAAGGTAAAAAAAAAGGTGACTCCCTTCAGCGACACATAATCGTGAGTATATATTCGTACTGACGTTTCTCTCGGCTCGAAATGTGAGAAAATCTTTTTCTTATCTTTGCCAACCCTATTTGAGACCTGTTTGGGTGAGTCCTCGGGGGATTCAACCCCTAGCAAATTCTCTCCCCTACCACCTGTGTCTCTGTATCTTCCCATATAAAATTCGAGCACACACAGTCACAACTGAGATTGTCGAAAAAAAATAATATATGTCGCTAATTCCATGTCAATTCGACCACTTTTGAACCCAACTGCTTTCGATTTGACCGCAATTTTTTTTTTCTTTTCCACCCCATTAAAAATATTTTTTAGGAAATTTTCAAATTTTTGTATCCATAAAAAAAACCTTTTTCTTAAATAGCTATAACTTCTTCAAAAATTGACTGACCGGGATATTTTCGTTTCAAAATTTTCGTCATTGAATATACTTTCCTAAACAAAATACTAAAAAAAATTCAAGGTATTAAAATCTATGACATTTTTTACTTATTATTATTATTATTATTATTTTTTAATCGATTGAAAAAAAAACTCCAGCTGGGCTTGTTTCACAAAACACCATTTTGGAAATTTTTGAGGATTCATAAAGGATCTCAGAGTGTGAAAAATTGAGAAGAAAAAATTGAAAGTAATACTCGATAAATTTTTTTTTTTTTTTCAAAAAAGTGAAAAAAAAAGTAGAAGGAAATTCGGCCCACTCCATGTCGAGCGTTTTTCCGGAATTGGTCAAAGTTTTTTTTTAGCGAAAGAAACAACAAAAATGGCGAACTCCTTTCGAAAAATATCGAAAGGGGTCGGTTTTGAAAGTGGTTGATTTCACACGGAATGCCCCATACATTTTCCACATTCCTCATCGTTTCATCGTCATTACTGTACTAAACTAAACGAGGGAGGGTGATTTCTCCTTTCGATTCGTTCCACGGTCCGATCGTCAACGACGGTAATATTTATCTTGTTTTTTTTCTCTTCCCTCCACTTTCCGCTCTTCGACGGAAATAAGAGGAGGAAGATGAAAATCGAGTATGATGAGCTGTATTTCGAGAGGATGGAACGCTCTCTTCCGGCGTGACGGGACTGAATGACAAACGACAAGCGTGTTATTTTTCCTATGAGCTTTTTCCTCTGTCTTTATTTTTTTTTCACCTTCCCTCCGAGCTGTCGCGAGGACCTTCCTCGGTGCGCAGGACTCAGGATGAAGAAAAATATGAAGAGCCAGGGAGAATCAAGCAGGACCTGTACACGAGATGGAAGAAGTGAGTGAGAAAAAAAAGGGAGTGTCATCGATCAAAATCATCCCCCTTTTTTTCTCGTCCCATCCTCCATAAAGCAGAGCGCGCCCCTCGTACACGAATTTACGCAGACGTCTCGGAAATGCCGCACAAAAAGACCACGTCAAAGTTACCGTGGCGGGATAAACTCGAGGAGGAAGGACGAGATATATACGCGTCACCGGGCGTGGCCGAGCTAATGATAACTTATTTTTTCAAACACTTCCTTTCCTTGGCCAAGTGCGTCACTGAATTGGGCATCGAGAGAGGGATAACAGACGAGGGTGGCTAAGCCACCCCTGACATGTTTTAGGGGATGATTCCTGAAATCTGCATCGTTCCACTGGGACGGACATAATTTTTTTTTTCGCAATTTTCATGTCAGTATGTCCAAAATGTCTCAAAACATCGAGAAAACACATTTAGAAAAAATGTCCGGACGTATATGTGCGTGAGTGAGTGTGTGCGCGAGTGTGTGCGCGAGTGTGTGCGCGAGTGTGCGCGCGAGTGTGTGCGCGAGTGTGTGCGCGAGTGTGTGCGTGAGAGTGTGTGCGCGAGAGTGTGTGCGCGAGTGTGTGCGCGAGTGTGTGCGCAAGTGTGTGCGTGAGTGTGTGCGCGAGTGCGTGCATGAGTGTGTGCGTGGGTGTGTGCGTAAGTGTGTGCGTGATATTCGCAAAAACAAAACTTAGAGTGAAATGTGAGGAATGTTGAAAAGTAGTTGTGGAAATTGCACGAAAAATGCGAATAAGTAATGAAATATGCGCTTGATACTGACTCGTTTGACGAGATGTTCTCTCGATCAATGTGCGAACCTCAGAGATCCCTCCCCGAAGGCAGATTGAGGATATTACAGCGATGGTTGATCGATGATTCGTCTGGAGTGGGCTGAATGTTCGTCCTCGTGAAATTTCGACCGGAAGTGCAGCTCCTCGAATCACGCGCACATTTTTCTTCACACACTTCACTTTGTGCTTATTATTTTTACTGATGATTAATATAGAAATCGAATGCAACGAAAATTTAACACGATTGTATTGTTTCGAGACGCGATTTTTTTGGGGACGATATTTTTCGATCGAAAAACCCACGAGAGAAATGAGAAAAGGGGCTTGAAATGATCATATTTTGTGACTTTCTGATTTGACGTCGCATCTTTTCACACTAGAGTCGATTTTGAATGTAAGAGATTTTTTATTTTTGATTAATTCAAGAGATTTCGAATTTTTATTAAATTGAAATGATTTTTAGTTTTTTTTTAATTCAAGGTTTTTTTAAATTTTTATCTGATTAGAAAGATTATGAATCTTTATTTAAAATTTTGAATTTTCATTGATGTGAAAAGATTTTGAATTTTTATTTGAGCCAAGAGATTTTGAATTTCCATTTAATTCAAAAGATTTCGAAACTTAATTGGATTTAATACAGTTTGAATTGTCATTGAATTGAAAAGAGTTTGAATTCTAAGAGGTTTTGAATTTCCATTTAATTTAAAAGATTTCAAAACTTCATTGGATTTAATAAATTGTGAATTGTCATTGAATTGAAAAGATTTTGAATTTTTATTTCAGCTACGAGATTTTGAATTTCCATTTAATTCAAAAGATTTCAAAACTTCATTGGATTTAATAAATTGTGAATTATCATTGAATTGAAAAGATTTTGAATTTTTATTTGAGCTAAGAGATTTTGAAATTCCATTTAATTAAAAAGATTTCAAATCTTCATTGAATTCAATAAATTGTGAATTGTCATTGAATTAAAAAGATTTTTAATTTTTATTTCAGCTACGAGATTTTGAATTTCCATTTAATTCAAAAAATTTCAAAACTTCATTGGATTTAATAAATTGTGAATTATCATTGAATTGAAAAGATTTTGAATTTTTATTTGAGCTAAGAGATTTTGAATTTCCATTTAATTCAAAAGATTTTAAAACTTCATTGGATGCAATAAATTTAGAATTGTCATAGAATTGAAAAGTTTTCGAATTTTTATACAGTTCAAAATATTATCTTTTGCCCAGCCTTCGATACGCGTAAAGAAATAAAAATGGCATATGCCGTGAATTTATCTCGCAAGAACAAGTGACCTACGGCCGCGCGAAGCAACCGAAGAGAGTACGTTGCTCGCGAGAGAAACAGAAAAAGATGGCGAAGGGAAAAAACTCACGCGGCGCATGCGCGCCCACCACCCAACGCGCCCGATACACGTGCACGGTAAATGCCACATTAAATTTAATCCCGATATTTTTCACTTATTTATCGCAATATTTTTTTTCACTCACCGTCCGCCATGTTTTTGTTTCGTCTCGACGCACGTTTCTGACTCCGTGCCGAACGTTTTTGGGCTCTCGCGAACGAGCGTCGTGACAATGGCGCGCGGGCCAAGCAAACTCGTAAAAAACCTCATCGACTCGCAACGACGAAAATTCATCGACGAATAATTCTTTCGTACCACCGAACGCTGCCCCACGAACATTTTTACCACGAATTTCAAACACACGCCTCAAGAATTAGTGAAAAATAATGAATTTACCGAGATACGATCAACAGGTACGTTGTCATCGAACGGGATCCACGGACGAGAGTGAACGAGAGCGCTGGCGTGGGAGTAGCGGCCGTAGGGGGAACTAGGGAGAAAGAGAGCGACTCGCACCGCGCGCGCCCGATGCGAATGAGTAAGAGAGAGAGAGAGAGAGCGCCAACTTTCGAGAACGCGATGAATTTGCCAACGGTCGATCTCAATTGTATCTTGCCGAGATTTTATAAACAGAATATCGAGAAACTGCAAAAAAATATTCGAAAGATCGAGAAGAAAATGTACAGTCAGTCGTATCGTATATGTGGAAGTATATGCATTATGCATGCGTCGTGTTTCGCAAAAAGCCATGTCTCCGATTCTCCTAACAATTCCCCCCACTCTCGTTGCAGCAACGCGACAACGACGACGATGAAGAATCGTGCGACGCGCCGAAAACAGAAAA
Source organism: Alloplasta piceator (assembly GCA_946863875.1). Taxonomy (NCBI): domain Eukaryota; kingdom Metazoa; phylum Arthropoda; class Insecta; order Hymenoptera; family Ichneumonidae; genus Alloplasta; species Alloplasta piceator. The sequence goes on along the minus strand of OX333081.1, from coordinate 8,641,552 downwards.
AAAAAATTCGCACTAACACCGGCTTTTTTTTCACCGAGCCCCGAACGCGCGATACGTTTAGCAGCTCTCGATTCGCAAAGAAAGAAAGATCACGTTTACCGAGAATTTACCTCGCGATGGGTGCCAAAAATAAAAAACACGATTTTTTTCGAGAAACGATCGCCGCTATGGTCACGCCGCGCGGCGCGAAGCGAGTACGTTGCGAGAAAAACAGAAAAAGATGGCGAAGGGAAAAAAAACTCACGCGGCGCATGCGCGCCTACCACCTAACGCGGCCGATACATGTGCACGGTAACGCACGTTAAATTTAGTCTCGATAATTTTCAATTATTTATCGCAATATTTTCGTTCACTCACCGCTTGTCATGTTTTTGTTTCGCCTCGACCGCCTCGATACACGTTTCCGACTCCGTGCCGAATGTTTTTGGGCTCTCGCGAACGAGCGAACCGACAATGGCGCGCGAGGCCGAGCAACCCGCGCAAAAAACCTCATCGACGCGAAACGACGACGATTCATCGACGAATAATTCCTTCGTAGCACCGAACGCTGCCCCACGAACATTTTCACAGCGAATTTGAAACACACGGAGCTCAAGAATTAGCGAAAAATAATGAATTTACCGGGACGCGGTCAGCAGATACGTTGTTGTCGAACGAGATCCACGGGCGACTGGCGAGAGGGAACGAGGGCGCCGGCGTGGGGGCAGCGGCCGGAGAGGGAACCAGGGGGGAGCGAGAGAGAGGGTGACGCGTGGAACGAGCACGCGGTGCGAATGGGTAAGAGAGAGAGAGAGCGCGAACTCTCGGAAACACGATGAATATGCCAACGGTCGATCACAATAACCTTCAGCCGAGATTTTACAAACAGCCTACGGAGAAACTGCGAAAAAAATTTCAAAACATCGAGACGAACATACATACATACACAGACATGATCAGCTTTTTTTTTCACCGAGCTCTGAATACGCAATATTATTTTTAGCTCTCGAATCGTAAAAAATGAAAGAAACGATTTCTCCGAAAAACGACGATCACCGAAGCGCAAAGCGAGTAGCGCGAGACAGCGAGAATGATGGCGAAAGAAAAAAATCTGCTCGACGAGCATTTTAACGTTAACTGGACGCACACTGAGATCAGAGGCGATTGAATACAAAGAATTACCCGGAAAACAGAGTGAGATGTACGTTGTAGTCGAACCGGATCCAAGGACGAGAGTGCGGCCGTTGAAGCAGCGCCCGACAGCGGCGGGAGAGTGGGAAGAGAACGACGCGCGACGAGAGGAGGGGTATCGACAGAGATGGCGTTACGGTCGCGGTTTACGAGTCGCGCTCACTCTGACACTCTGACACTCTCTCTCTCTCTCTCTTTCACCCTTTCACATGTTGACCGCGTCAAGGTAAATTTATTATTTTCCTCTAATTTAATAATATTTAATATTTAATATTTATATGTATATTTAATATTTAATATTTATATGTAAATTTAATATTCGATTTGTTCTAATCTTTTCACATCTTCTCACACTAGAGTCGATTTTGAATGTAAGAGATTTTTTATTTTTGATTAATTCAAGAGATTTCGAATTTTTATTAAATTTAAATGATTTTTATTTTTTTATTAATTCCAGAGTTTTTTTAAAATTTTGATCTAATTAGAAAGATTATGAATCTTTATTTAAAATTTTGAATTTTCATTGATGTGAAAAGATTTTGAATTTTTATTTGAGCTAAGAGGTTTTGAATTTCCATTTAATTTAAAAGATTTCAAAACTTCATTAGATTTAATAAATTGTGAATTGTCATTGAATTGAAAAGATTTTGGATTTTTATTTCAGCTAAGGGACTTTGAATTTCCATTTAATTCAAAAGATTTCAAAACTTCATTGGATTTAATAAATTGTGAATTATCATTGAATTGAAAAGATTTTGGATTTTTATTTGAGCTAAGAGATTTAGAATTTCCATTTAATTCAAAAGATTTCAAAACTTCATTAGATTTAATACATTTTGAATTGTCATTGAATTGAAAAGATTTTGAATTTTTATTTGAGCTAAGAGATTTTGAATTTCCATTTAATTAAAAAGATTTCAAAACTTCATTGGATTTAATAAATTATGAATTATCATTGAATTGAAAAGATTTTGAATTTTTATTTGAGCTAAGAGATTTTGAATTTCCATTTAATTCAAAAGATTTCAAAACTTCATTGGATTTAATAAATTATGAATTATCATTGAATTGAAAAGATTTTGAATTTTTATTTGAGCTAAGAGATTTTGAATTTCCATTTAATTGAAAAGATTTCAAAACTTCATTGGATTCAATAAATTGTGAATTGTCATTGAATTAAAAAGATTTTGAATTTTTATTTCAGCTACGAGATTTTGAATTTCCATTTAATTCAAAAGATTTCAAAACTTCATTGGATTTAATAAATTGTGAATTATCATTGAATTGAAAAGATTTTGGATTTTTATTTGAGCTAAGAGATTTTGAATTTCCATTTAATTCAAAAGGTTTTAAAACTTTATTGGATGCAATAAATTTAGAATTGTCATTGAATTGAAAAGATTTTGAATTTTTATACAGTTCAAAATATTATCTTTTGCCCAGCCTTCGATACGCGTAAAGAAATAAAAATGGCATATACCGTGAATTTATCTCGCAAGAACAAGTGACCTACGGCCGCGCGAAGCAACCGAAGAGAGTACATTGCTCGCGACAGAAACAGAAAAAGATGGCGAAGGGAAAAAACTCACGCGGCGCATGCGCGCCCACCACCCAACGCGCCCGATACACGTGCACGGTAAATGCCACATTAAATTTAATCCCGATATTTTTCACTTATTTATCGCAATATTTTTTTTCACTCACCGTCCGCCATGTTTTTGTTTCGTCTCGACGCACGTTTCTGACTCCGTGCCGAACGTTTTTGGGCTCTCGCGAACGAGCGTCGTGACAATGGCGCGCGGGCCAAGCAAACTTGTAAAAAACCTCATCGACTCGCAACGACGAAGATTCATCGACGAATAATTCTTTCGTACCACCGAACGCTGCCCCACGAACATTTTTACCACGAATTTCAAACACACGCCTCGAGAATTAGTGAAAAATAATGAATTTACCGAGATACGATCAACAGGTACGTTGTCATCGAACGGGATCCACGGACGAGAGTGAAAGAGAGCGCTGGCGTGGGAGTAGCGGCCGTAGGGGGAACTAGGGAGAAAGAGAGCGACTCGTACAGCGCGCGCCCGATGCGAATGAGTAAAAGAGAGAGAGAAAGAGAGAGAGAGAGAGAGAGAGAGAGAGAGAGAGAGAGCGCCAACTTTCGAGAACGCGATGAATTTGCCAACGGTCGATCTCAATTGTATCTTGCCGAGATTTTATAAACAGAATATCGAGAAACTGCAAAAAAATATTCGAAAGATCGAGAAGAAAATGTACAGTCAGTCGTATCGTATATGTGGAAGTATATGCATTATGCATGCGTCGTGTTTCGCAAAAAGCCATATCTCCGATTCTCCTAACAATTCCCCCCACTCTCGTTGCAGCAACGCGACAACGACGACGATGAAGAATCGTGCGACGCGCCGAAAACAGAAAAAAAAAATTTCGCACTAACACCGGCTTTTTTTTCACCGAGCCCCGAACGCGCGATACGTTTTTCAGCTCTCGATTCGCAAAGAAAGAAAGATCACGTTTACCGAGAACTTACCTCGCGATGGGTGCCAAAAATAAAAAACACGATTTTTTTCGAGAAACGATCGCCGCTATGGTCACGCCGCGCGGCGCGAAGCGAGTACGTTGCGAGAAAAACAGAAAAAGATGGCGAAGGGAAAAAAAACTCACGCGGCGCATGCGCGCCTACCACCTAACGCGGCCGATACATGTGCACGGTAACTCACGTTAAATTTAGTCTCGACAATTTTCAATTATTTATCGCAATATTTTCGTTCACTCACCGCTTGTCATGTTTTTGTTTCGCCTCGACCGCCTCGATACACGTTTCCGACTCCGTGCCGAATGTTCTTGGGCTCTCGCGAACGCCCCACGAACATTTTCACAGCGAATTTGAAACACACGGAGCTCAAGAATTAGCGAAAAATAATGAATTTACCGGGACGCGGTCAGCAGATACGTTGTTGTCGAACGAGATCCACGGGCGACTGGCGAGAGGGAACGAGGGCGCCGGCGTGGGGGCAGCGGCCGGAGAGGGAACCAGGGGGAGCGAGAGAGAGGGTGACGCATGGAACGAGCACGCGGTGCGAATGGGTAAGAGAGAGAGAGAGAGCGCGAACTCTCGAAAACACGATGAATATGCCAACGGTCGATCACAATAACCTTCAGCCGAGATTTTACAAACAGCGTACGGAGAAACTGCGAAAAAAATTTCAAAACATCGAGACGAACATACATACATACACATACATGATCAGCTTTTTTTTTCACCGAGCTCTGAATACGCGATATAATGTTTAGCTCTCGAATCGTAAAAAATGAAAGAAACGATTTCTCAGAAAAACGACGATCACCGAAGCGCAAAACGAGTAGCGCGAGACAGCGAGAATGATGGCGAAAGAAAAATAATCTGCTCGACGAGCATTTTAACGTTAACTGGACGCACACTGAGATCAGAGGCGATTGAAAACAAAGAATTACCCGGAAAACAGAGTGAGATGTACGTTGTTGTCGAACCGGATCCAAGGACGAGAGTGCGGCCGTTGAAGCAGCGCCCGACAGCGGCGGGAGAGTGGGAAGAGAACGACGCGCGACGAGAGGAGGGGTATCGACAGAGATGGCGTTACGGTCGCGGTTTACGAGTCGCGCTCACTCTGACACTCTCTCTCTCTTTGACCCTTTCACATGTTGACCGCGTCAAGGTAAATTTATTATTTTCCTCTAATTTAATAATATTTAATATTTAATATTTATATGTATATTTAATATTTAATATTTATATGTAAATTTAATATTTGATTTGTTCTAATATAATAATTTCAATAATTAATATTTTTTAAATGAAATTCGCACTTCCTCAAAATTTTCAAAATTAAAAATAATGCATTTGGGACCTTTAATCGGGACTTGGGATGAAGACAAAGTATTAGTTATTGGAAAAATGAATTTTATAAGATTTATATCCGTTGGGTTGTAACGGTTTAACAACATTTTTGGGGTTGAAGCAAAAAATGAAATGAAATTTTTGTTTTTTTTGCAAAAATCGTTATTTTTTGCCATGGAGTTCGGTCGTTTTTTATAATGTTTTTATGATATTCGAAATGATTTTCGGTGGATGAAGTGATAAAGGAGTCTCAAGGATTTACCTTGTCATTTAGAAGGATAGGTAGAGAAATAAAGATTTTTTTTTTATGTGGCAATGCTATGTATAAAATAATTTTTGTCGTTCACAAAAACAATATAATTTCTGTGGATAAAATGAGAAAAAAATAAACTACCAAATTTAAAAAACGGTAGAAATGAGAGTAGAGACATTGGGACCCCTTTTTCGAAATTTTCGAAGATGCTGGATATTTTTTCTCTGTCAGGAATCATTAGAAAACAAAACAAAAAATTTATTCTTCTCAGTCCATACTAGAACTGAGACGTAACATAGGATGAAAATTTTAAAAAAATGTTGTAAAAATGACAGCTGTTATAAAAAAACGCTCTGATTTTGAGTCAATTTGGAAGTTTAAAAAATGAACAAAAAATGAATGCTACATCCAATCGAAAATATCGAAAACGCATGGAAAATATGTACGAAGAACATCCGATTCAAAAAGTACCCCTAACAGTAACGAAACATCGAAAACCACCCCTAGAAATGGCGATACGCCCAAAAGTGCACTTCCATTGATGTTCAGTTCGAAAACACTCATATTTCGATTCAGATCAGGATAAATTAACAGAAAATGCGATAATAACATTCCATCCCCTGAGTGGTCAATTTCTCTCAATCGAGGGGTAGTTCATAAGGGTTGATTGATTCTCAAGTTCCCCAGAATTCCACTGCGTGTTCTGAAATGACTTTTCCTCAATTTCTGGCAGAAATGAACGATGAGAAATAAAATTTAGATGTTTTCAAGTGATTGGGGTGGGTTTTTTTTTATTCGGGGGTGGTTTCTGAGTGTGGAAAAATTCTCAAATAATTTTTTTTCTCACATTGGGGTGAATTCAGATTCACCGTGTACGAACTTTGCCAAACGCTCAACAAAAAAAAACTTATTTCAATGAGGATTACAGCTCACGGTGGCAAGTTGCACACGACGGGGACAATAAAATAATACAATTAATTAACGGGTCGGCGCGTAAAGTACACGTGGGATCTTGGATACGTCCGGGGAGAGAGAAAGGCAGTTATGGTTGCCGGGTAATTCAAGGAACTCAAATTTCTCCGAGAATTGTTTTGGAAGTACGATGAAGAGAGAGAGAGAGAGGGGGGGGGGAGCGCTCAAGACAGAGAGCAGAAGACGAAGAAGGGCGGGTTGGCAATGAAAAGGGGCGGGAGGGGGTTTAGTAGTTGTTGCGAGGAATGAAGAGGGAGAAAGAGGAATGAAAGTGAGGTTTCAGGTCGTTTTGCGGTATCCCCGAGCATTGAGTATATAAATATATACATGTATATTAGGGTGGTCCTTATTTTGGTTATGTTGTTTTTTCTTTTGACGATAGTGCTAAATCGGTTTTAAATAAATAAATAAAAATGCATACCAAATTTCAGCTCGATATCTCAATTTTAACCTGGCCCCCACGGCGGTCGAAGTTTAAAAGGGGAAATACGTGTATTTTATACGTAACTTGGCACATATCATAGTATAAGGTAAATTTGTTGTATTTCATCAGATTTTTCATCCTCGATTTTCGACATACCCTCCCGCTAAAAAGTTTGGACACATTTGTCGAATTTCGCACCACACTAAAAGTTTGATTGCGAAGTCAATAATGAAGATAGCTACATTTTCCAAGCGACATATTAACCATCATTTTGTTTTTTTTCAAAATTTCTCTACGATTTTTTTGAGCCCGGTACGCACTTTTGAACATGGCAAATGGCCATGTTCAAAAGTGCGTACAGGGCCAATGACCATGTTCAAAAGTGCGTACCGGGCTCAAAAAAAATCGTAGAGAAATTTTTAAAAAAGCAAAATGAAGGTTAATATGTCCTCTTTCAAACGCCGCTTGTAAAATATAGCTATCTTCATTACTGACTGCACAATCAAATTTTTAGCGTGGTGCGAAATTCGACAAATGTGTCCAAACTTTTTAGCGGGAGGGTATGTCGAAAATCGAGGATGAAAAATCTGATAAAATACTACAAATTTACCTTATACTATGAGCAATATATGTGCCAAGTTTCAAATTTTTAAATCAATATTAACTAAGTTGAAAAAATGTAAAAATCATTGACCGTATAAAATACTCGTATTTCCCCTTTAAAACTTCAACTGCCGTGGGGGCCAGGTTAAAATTGAGATATCGAGCTAAAATTTGGTATGCATTTTTATTTATTTATTTAAAACCGATTTAGCACTATCGTCAAAAGAAAAAACAACATAACCTAAATAAGGACCACCCTAATATATATATATGAGTGCAAGGAGGAAGTGAAATGCGCCAAGCTTTGGATTGTCGTTGAAGTTATGGCCGCTCTTACATAGACTCTTGGGTAGAGTATAAGGGATGCTCGTTGAGGGTTTACGCAAGACAAGATGAAAATTATATATATGGGGCATTCCATGTCAAATCGACCACGTCCAATACCGATTCCTTTCGATTTGGCCGATTGTTTATTTTCCTTTTCTACCCCATTAAAAACATTTTTCAGGAAATTTTTTTACCCAACCCAAAAAAAAGCCTTTTTTTAAAAAAAGCTAGAACTTTTTCAAAAATTGACCAATTGGGATTTTTTTTATATCAAAATGAATGCAATTTTTCACTTTTTTTAACTCAAAAAATACTTCTATCAATTCCGGAAAACATGCTGCTCAACATGGAGTAGGCCGACATTTTCTTCTATTTTTTTTTTAACTTGGGAAAAAAATTGTTGTTTCAAGGATTATTAATTTTTTTAAGGATTACCACTTTCAGGTTTTTTCTCTCCAATTTTTCAAACTATTTTTGAAATAAGTCCCACTGGGATTTTTTTTTTTCAGTCGATAAACAGAAATTTCAGCCGAAGTGAAAGGGGTCGGATTTAAAAGTGGTCGATTTGACATGGAATGACCTATATATATATACGCGATAGTGAGTACTCAACGCGATCCTCTCTTCTTTTTCTTAGTTTCCTCAGAATCCTGTCGCATTACTGCAAACACTCTTTCACTCGCGCAATTGTCTTCGGCTTTTCGACTTCTTTTCATCATCTTAATTCTTCCTAAACATAATACATGTATTCTTTTTCGCAAGGCACTCTTCACTGAGAAAACAGTTTATTTGTAGTTAAAAAATTATTCGTTTGTGTGAAAATAATTTATTAACTGATAAAAAATATTTATGTAATTTATTAACTGTTAAAAAATATTTATTTATTTTATTAACCATTAAAAAATATTTATTCATTTTATTAACTGTTAAAAAATAATTATTTTATCAACTTTTAAATAATATTTGTTTATTTTATTAACGGTTAAAAAATAATTGATTTCGTTATATTCAACTTTACATTTATTAACAGTTAACAAATCCTGGTTAATTGTTTTCTCAATGTTTTATTTGTCATTTTTGAAATTTTCAAAATGTTGAAATTTATTTTATTAAAGCCTTCTCAAATTACGTTTTTTCTTCCATCTTCCAAGAATCCTCTCATTCTGCTTCCTTTTTTTATTATTTTTCCAATTTTCCTCTCGACGATCTAAGAAAAATGATATTTCCAACAAATTCTTTCTTCCTCCATTTTTCTTCAGAGTTTTTTCTAATAATTTTTTTTCCCTTCCATCATCTCCTGATCCTTATACTGAATTGTTTTTTTTTGTCAAACTAAAATTACATTTCAAATGTCACATAGACTTTACGAAGGATGAAAAAGAACGTGTGCAAGCAATTTGCAATTTTATTGTTCGTGTGTGTTTTTTTCTTGTTTGGCTTTCGTTCTCCATTCTCGAAAGATAATAAAATTTTACATTTTTTATGACGTCGCTGCTGTACCGGGAAAAAATCCAGGCAGCAAGAGTTTCCCGCAATTTTCCTTATCCGAGGCACAAGAAACTCTTTCCTCTTTCTCTCTCTTTTATACAAGTCTTTTACAAGTTACAAGTTATTTCCACGAAGAGAATTTGCAGAAAAACTCTGGGATATCATCTTACGAGAGAAGGCATGTAATACGAAACATATTGCTGTAAATTTCCAGATTTTCAAATATTTTCCTTACATATTCGTCATATTTGGGATATTATATGTGAGCATTTTCGAAAAAGTGTTGAAAATGTTTGCAGCATCCGTGATCGCATTGTTATTAATTAATTTTCGCACAAAATTGCGATAGACATTAATAAAAACTATTTATAAATTAATTAAATTGTTTCAAGTTAATGTAATTATTAATGAATAATAATCGATTTTATTATTATTAATATAATTAACATTAATAAATATAAATTGTTTAAGGCGGTGTTCTAGTCTAGACACATACATTTTGAGCGTTTTGTCGAGCTCGATAAAAAAAAATGTGTTCAACAATCTTTTTTTTACAACATATTTATTAATAATTTGACAATAGACAGAAAAAATTTTGAGAGACAAAAATAAAAATTAAAAAATTTCCTCTCGATGATATATTCTTAAAGGTCTAAACTTTAAGAATATGAAGAAAACCGTTGAAATAGGAAAAAAAAATATTTTTTCAAAACTCTAGACCAGAATACCGCCTTAAGGTACTAGTCTACTTTAGAAGGCCAAAAAAAGCAAATTTTTAAGGTTTTTTTAAATGAAATTTTTAATGAAAAAGTAATGCAGTAACCATTACTTTTTTAATTGCTAATGAAATTAATTTCCATTAACCATTAACATTTAATGGTTCATGGAAATTATTTTAATTAACCATTAAAATTTAATGGTTAATGAAATATGGAATGGTTAATGGTTAACGGAATGGAATTTAATGGTTAATGGATGGTTAATGCAAATAATTTCCATTATCCATTAAATCATTTTCATTAACCATTAAAATTTAATGGTTAATGTAAATTATTTTCATTAACCATTAAAATATAATGCTTAATGGAAATTATTTTCATTAACCATTAACATTTAATAGTTAATGGAAATTTAATGGTTAATGGAAACTGGAATGGTTAATGGTTAACGGAATAGAATTTAATGGTTAATGGATGGTTAATGAAAATAATTTCCATTAACCATTAAATTATTTTCAGTAACCATTAAAATTTAATGGTTAATGTAAATTATTTTAATTAACCATTAAAATTTAATGGTTAATGGAAATTATTTTCAATAACGATTAAAGTTTAATGATTAATGTAAATTATTTTCATTAACCATTAAAATATAATGGTTAATGGAAATTATTTTCATTAATCATTAACATTTAATGGTTGATGGAAATTTTATGGTTAATGGAAAATGGAATGATTAATGGTTAACGGAATGGAATTTAATGGTTAATGGAATGGTTAATGGATGGTTAATGAAAATAATTTTCATTAACCATTAAATTATTTTCAGTAACCATTAAAATTTAATGGTTAATGTAAATTATTTTCATTAACCATTTAAATTTAATGGTTAATGGAAATTATTTTCATTAACCATTAACATTTAATGGTTAATGGAAATTATTTTCATTAAACATTAAAATTTAATGGTTAATGAATATTATTTTCATTAACTATTACCATTTAATAGTTAATGGTTAATGGAAATTATTTTCATCAACCATTAAAATTTAATGGTTAATGGAATATGGAATGGTTAATGGTTAACGGAATGGAATTTAATGGTTAATGGAATGGTTAATGGATGGTTAATGAAAATAATTTCCATTAACCATTAAATCATTTTCATTAATTATTAATTATTTTCGTTAATGGTTAATGAAAATTATTTCCAATAACCATTAAATGTTAATAGTTAATGAAAATGCAAATGCATTATTTGCAACCCTGGTTGTGTAATTGTTGCTGTCAGGCATGGGACAAGACATATTCGACTTTGGCGTCTATAAATTATTCAAAGAATCGAAATAAAAAATAAATTTTTGTTTTGTATTTTCCAAGCACTAGACAATGTTGTAATAACAGTTTTATAGTCGTATCTGTTGAAGGAGCTAAGAAAAAAAATCTTAAAAATTTGCTTTTTTTTTTTTACTTCTCAATTAGACTAGTACCTTAATTTATTTGTACTTATTCAAAACCCCATAAAATTAATTAGCAACCAACCACTAATTGTGAGTTACACTGTAAACTACATTTCAATGTTTATCCTCACATTTGTCAACATCCCTATTGCAAGGGCGAAAGGTAGGAATGTACAAGGGGTAAAACGAATGGTCTGACGGTGCGGGTCCGCGCGGGTTTTCCGCAGAGTCTTCTCGCTGACGTGACGCATTAGTTCATTCGAGTCGAAGAGAATTGATAGCCCGGGCTCTCAGCATAGCTCGGAGAATTCTCGTGGCTGTATGGTGAAGCAAAAGGGAGGGGGGCGAGGTTCTCCAGCCAGAGAGGGAAGGCTGTGGTCGAATGCCGCGAGGATTTCGTCGGGATCGGTTTGCGGAGGACGAAGGGCAAGAGGGAAAAGAGAAATTGGGCGGGTTTAGGATAAGACCCCAAAAAAAGACCCCGACAACGAAAATGTTATCTCGTTAACACTCGATCACCCGTGAAAAACAATGTTTGAGAAAGGCATGAAAATTGCAAAAAATCCGGATTTATCGTCGGTCCGTTGACATCCTTGTATCCTTGACTCGATCCTTGCGGTGAAGCCGAGTCTGTGGAGTTGCAGAATTTCAAAAATGCAACTCCATTGACTCGGCTGAGCCCTGATCCGTCAAGATCGAGCGAAAAATAAAAATTTGGCTTAAGAAAAAGTGAACCAAACTCCGTAAATACGTTCAACAGCGTTAACCAATTAGTGATTTTATTATGAAATCATTTTGCCAAATTTTTCCTCCATGAAGTAGAAATTGTTTGATCCAGATACACCTAAATGGGACCTAGTTTGTTCTTCTGAAGGTGCGCAAAGAAATTTTGAAATCTCGGTACTTGACTACCTTAGTTGTAGGTAGTTCAAGTCAGTTAAGTCAGTTTGAGGTAGTTAGTACTTGACTACGCTAACCCAGTAGGGTTAAGGTAGTCAGGTGCCTTTTAGGACTACTTTAGGTAGTCCAGTATTTTTGAATTCTCAGTACTTGACTACCTTAATCCAGTAGGGTTAAGGTACCTCTGTGAGGTTAGGAGAGACAAGCCTCCAAAATGAATCAAAATCGTACGAGAATAAGGTGCTTTTTGGCTGCTAATTCTGTACCCAATTGGAAAATTTGGTGCTCTTTTCGTTATGCCAGGAATTGAATTAAAAAAGTTCTCTGCTAGTGTGAAATCAACCTAGCAGAGGCCCAAAATTTAAGCAAAAATATTTTGAGGTGGATTAGAGGTTGCTAAGGTAGGGTTAACCTCTCGGGATGACCCTAGAGGTTTTTGGCACTACAAATTTGAAGGATTCTGAGGATAATGCGCGTGATTGATTTCTTTTTTCACTTCAATGACTCTAACCTTCTCTAATTTGCCAATTTGTAGGAATATCGGCAATTCTTCTGCATCAAATCAATACTCTGCTAGCTTGAAATCAACCTAGCAGAGCCCAAAATTTAAGCTAAAATATTTGAAGGTGGATTAGAGGTTGTTAACGCAGGGTTAACCTCTCGGGACGACCCCAGAGGTTTTTGGCACTACAAATTCGAAAGATTCTGAGCGTTATGCACGTGATTGATTTCTCTTTTCTCTTCAATGACTCTAACCTTCTCTAATTTGCCAATTTGTAGGAATATCGGCAATTCTCCTGCATTTAATCAATACTCTGCTAGCTTGAAATCAACCTAGCAGAGCCCAAAACTTAAGCAAAAATATTTTGAGGGGGATTAGAGGTGGTTAAGGTAGGGTTAACCTCTCGGGACAACCCCAGAGGTTTTTGGCACTACAAATTCGCAAGATTCTGAGGGTAATGCACGTGATTGATTTCTCTTTTCTCTTCAATGACTCTAACCTTCTCTAATTTGCCAATTTGTAGGAATATCGGCAATTCTCCTGCATAAATCAATACTCTGCTAGCTTGAAATCAATCTAGCAGAGCCCCAAATTTAAGCAAAAATATTTTGAGGTGGATTAGAGGTGGTTAAGGTTGGGTTAACCTCTTGGGACGACCCCAGTGGTTTTTGGCACTACAAATTCGCAAGATTCTGAGGGTAATGCACGTGATTGATTTCTCTTTTCTCTTCAATGACTCTAACCTTCTCTAATTTGCCAATTTGTAGGAATATCGGCAATTCTCCTGCATAAATCAATACTCTGCTAGCTTGAAATCAATTTAGCAGAGCCCCAAATTTAAGCAAAAATATTTTGAGGTGGATTAGAGGTGGTTAAGGTTGGGTTAACCTCTTGGGACGACCCCAGTGGTTTTTGGCACTACAAATTCGCAAGATTCTGAGGGTAATGCACGTGATTGATTTCTCTTTTCTCTTCAATGACTCTAACCTTCTCTAATTTGCCAATTTGTAGAAATATCGGCAATTCTCCCGTACTAAATCAATACTCTCTCGCATCGTATCGAGATAAACAAGAGACACCTGAGATACGATGAGAAACTGATCAGCTTCAAGTCACGGAGGCTGAGATAACCGAAGAAACACGAGCTACAGAGTGAGAGAGATCCCATTTTTTCCCTTCTTTCCTTTTCGCCTTCTCCGTTCAATCTGGCAGGTGTTCTCTCTCGACTGTTCCTGAAGACACCAGAAGCTCCTGAGAATCCGTAATGGCCTTTTCTCTATCTCTCTTTGTCCTTTTCTCCCTCCGAGCTTTTCCTTTGCCTCGCGTTTCTATCGCCAGAGAAAGAAATCGTCTTTCCTCCTGACGACGAAACCAAGCTTTCCTCTTGGCTCTATCTCTTCAGGACGAAGAGAAAGAGAGAGAGAGAGAGATGAGACGATCATTCCGATGCTGTGGGCAATCTAACCTTTCGAATTCTCCTTACCCATCTCTCTTTCTGCGTGTTGTCTTCTATCTGTTCCCTCTTCCCTCCTTTCGGTATAGCTTCTCTCTTATGGGTTTGCCTCCCTCTAGTTTTATCCCGAGATTCTGGTTCTCGTTCTCTCTCTCTCTCTCTTTTTCTCCATCTATCGGCAGACTCGTTCGATTGACGACTCAACTTGCTCTCGACTTGCTCTCGACTATCTCGGCGTCAAATTTCCAGAATACATTGAAGCCCTCGACTGCCCTTCTCCGAACGAATTTTCAGCAACTGAATTAATCCAGATTCTAAATTTTCTGTTTTTCATTTTATCGGTAAAACTTGTTTGTACGAAAATAAACGTGAACGTGCGAGAATGGTTTGTCCTTTTTTCAATATAATCCAAACGGCGACAGAACTTGACAAAATCGCGTTTCGGATTTTGATTTTAGATGAATCAAAGCCAAAAGTCCTGTTTGTGAAGAAAAAAAAAACAACGTTTTTTAACCGAGCCAATTTCTTCTGGATTTGCTTGAAAAGCTGTCGAAGCACAGAGATTTTTATTGTCATATGGTTTCGTCAATATCGATGAAACAAAAATTAGAATTTGGCTAAATGGAATGGAAAAAATTAGAAAAACACAAAAAAGTGTTTTTTATGAAAATTTATAAAAACTTTGAGTTTTCGGGAAAACTGTTGGTAGATTTGGAATCAGTGGAAGAAAATACATCGATATGACGTTTGATTTTTTTTTTTAGATTTTGGGCAAGATTGAACTTATTCATTAAAATGAATGTAATTATTTTTCTACGTAGATTTCCTGTTCGAACTTGAGCTTATTATCTTCGTAATCGTTGTAGCTTCGAAAGCCCGCTTGGTTCATTCGATTCCGATCATTTTTCGATTTTTGGCAGATTTTTAAAGTTCGATCATCGATTTTTGCAAATTTTTCAAGGCATACCCCTTTCTGTTTTTTCCAGCGATTTTGAAAGTGCTCTCATTTCTATAAAAATTGAGTTATCGGAGTGAATTAAACGCCATTCTCTAAGTTTAGTGGCAGCCTTTAAGTACAAAAAAGAAATTTTGGAATCGACCAAACTGAAGTAAAGTTACGGGCACTTGAAATTTCGCCATTTTGAGGTTTCTGAGAATGGGGCGAAAAATGAGTAAAAATGTTTTTTATGAAAATATATGAAAATTTTGATTTTTTGAAAAAACTATTGGTAGATTTGAGTTCAGAGGGGCAAAATACATCGATATATGGTTTAAAAAAAGTAAATAAAAAAAAAAGAAAATTCGCATTTTGGCCAAAATTGAATCGGTTGACTAAAATGACTGCAATTTTTTTTCTAGACAAGATTTCGAGCTGAACTTGAGCTTATTCTCTTCGTAATTGTTGCAGCTTCAAAACGCCGTTTGGTTCATTCGATTCCGATCATTTTTCGATTTTTGGCAGATTTTTAAAGTTCGATCATCGATTTTTGCAAATTTTCGAATACTTTCCATTTTTTTCGGCGATTTTCAAAGTATTCTCATTTCTACAAAAATTAAGTTATCTAAATGAACCAAGCGCCATTCTCCAAGTTGAGTAACAGTCTTCAAGTACGAAAAATAAATGTTTGAACCGGTCAAATCAAACTAAAGTTACGAGTGCTATTTGTCGCTATTTTCAGGTTTCTGAAAAAACGCCCAAAAATTAGAAAAAAAAAAATTCTAACATTTTAAAAGCACATTTCGATGGGAAATTTACAGCTGATTTCAAACCTCGCAGAGTTTTTCTCGAAAAAACGTTACTCGTAAGAAAAAACGTTAAAAAAAACGATTAATACGATTTTTCCGATATTCACAAAATATAGCATTTTTAAAAAAATCATACAATTCTCCATCAAATGTAAAAAAAAAAACGAACAAAAAATATGCCTTCGCCTAGCTATAAAAAAAATTCATCAGACTTGTGTTTTTCATTTCTTCACATTACGCTGCACTAGTCAAAAGTATTTTTGGATTGAACTCTACAAACTAATTATTCGGTTTACGAATAAAATATAGCTCTCACAAATGAGATTAACCCCTTCGCGATAACAGCGATTATTCGACGAATTTTCCACACAGAAAGATTCTGTAAATAGCAAACGCTGCGTCAGACTCATCAAAGTTGAATTACAAATCTCCGTTTTAGCGACAAACCTTTAGGGGATGAAGGGGGTTCGTCGCAGGGTGAGATGGAGGCACATATAAATCTATACACAGTGGCAAAAAGGGGGTAGTTACGGAAAGGGTAGTATAAGACCACGAGCGAGTTCGACTGTTCGTGCCGCGAAATTCTACACTCGTCGTCGTTTTGCAACCCCTTCTCGTATGGGCACAAGGGGGTGGAAATTCTAGTGGTGAGTTGTCACGAATTTCGTGCTGTATCTCCGATAGAATGGAGAAAGAAAAAGGGAGAAGACAGAGAGGAAACGGGAGAGGAAAGTGAGAGAGAGAGAGAGAGAGCGAGAAAACCACCCCTTTGGTTGTCGAGTGACGAGAGAGGGTTGAAAAGGGAGGAAGAGCGCGGTGAGACCGCGAGAGACTGGAGAGCCTCTCGTTACAGCGTATTAGAAGCGAGACGAGAGAATGAGGGGGTTGTTTGTTCGACAAAAGGGTGTGTGCGAGAGGAAAATCGAGCGTTACCGAGATTCCATCCCCTCGCACATATAGGGGATGAAGGAGGAGAGAGGCGGGGGTGAGATCGAAAAGGTGGCGAAAGTGATGAGTTTCTTGGTTGATTCGAACTTTACGTGATTTTATTCGCCATCAATGGTGGGGGTAGTTGGGGGATGATGGAAAAAGGGGTTGGGGACTGCAGAGAGTTGTTGGAGAGTTTGCCTCGAGGGGAAGTTGGGTCGCGGAGTTATAGCTTGAGAAAACGTCTAGGTGGATGTTTTATTTCGACTAGGAGGCAAAAGGAGGAATCTCCGGTCGAAGGACATTTCGATGGAGTCCTTTTGCGTGGTGGCGGTTCATGGGGATGAAGAGAGAGAGAGGGTGAGAAACAAGGAGGTTGGAACAAAACGGCCACTGAATCCGGGCAATAAAGCCATGACGACTTTTGCCACGAAGAAGCAGCGACACATAGCGAAATAGCGAAAGGCGAGAGGAAAATTCCTTCTTCCTCTTTGACACGAAGCTTGCGCCATGTTTTTCTTGTGCCTTTGGTTCCTCTCCTCCTCCCCCTTTCGTTTCGAGATCTCTCCGCCGAATTCTATACATAAATTCATCGAAATCCAGTCACGTCGAGCAATCGGTCGCATTTTCTCCATCTTCCTCTCATTCCCTCACCCTCAGTCTCGATTCTCCTCGTCCAAGGATATAAAGGATGTTGAGCAATTGGTTCGCCGTGTAGAGCGCATCAAGACAAAAAATTTGCGTTTTTTTTAAATTTTTTACGATAAAAATTGGCTGAGTTATCAATGTTTTTAGAGTTGACCAATGACGGCTAGAATCTAGGAGGAATGCCGCTGGTGGGGGGTTTTTACGCCACGCCCACCGTTACCCCTACCACGCGGCTCACCAGTAGCATTGCTCCTAGATTCAAGCCGTCATTGGTCAGCTTAAAACAGTAATAGCTAAGCCAATTTTTGTCGTATGACAATTTTAAAAAAAGCTAATTTTTGGCTTTGGCGCACTCTACACGGTGAACCTAGTCAGGTTATCTAGTTACTCGACACCCTGTATACATTTGCCACGAAAATCCACCCCCGTAGCAGAAAACCCGGCGACGGAACTTTTTCAACCCCCTCTTCACGACTTCTCTATCTCACGTTTCAATTTTTTTTTCTTCATCCCCTCCTTTTTTCTCTTTTTTTTTATACCCTCATTCTCGCCCCCTCACTATTCCACCATTTGGGGAACATTAGAATCTTCAATTCTCTTTTATGGCATCGAAACGTTTAACTTTGCCATTAAAGTTACCAGTTGAAAATACCAGCTTGTGTGTGTGTGGACAAAATGAAAAGGAGAGGAAAACGATTTCACGAGGCTTGCAAAAAGCTCTGATCACCTTTTTCCACCCCTCTCTGACTCGCCGGCGCGAAATGAGGGAGGAAATACGCCGGAGCATTTCTTTTCATTTTCAACCCTTATGAGGCGAAAGTATTTGGCAAGAGCCTCGATGGGTTTTCAAGAGAGAGCTTCGCCCTTGTCTCCTTTTTCTTTCGTTCTCCTTTCTCGAGACGACAGAGAGGAATCATCGGTCAAGGGGAGGCTTTTTCGTATCTCAAAAGCTCGTCGCAGAGACGAGCGCACACTCCATCTTACTCTCATAGTTCTCTTGCAGAACGTCCCCTGTGTTTTGCCACCTGTCGGGCCAATGGAAAAGAGAAATAACCCCATTGTGAGGAAAACGATGGAAAAGCGAGAAAGAGAGAGAGAGAGAGAGAGAGAGAGAGAGAGAGAGGCGTTAAGAAATTTCTTGGAGAAATTCTGCTGGGAACGCTGAAGAAAGCTCCAAGGGGATTTTATGTCCAAGGGGAGAGATATTAAAGTCCGTGTCCGAAATACCAGCCTCGGCAATTCACAACAACGAGAAGAGGAAAAAAATTGAATAGAGCCAAAAAATCAAGAAAAACGATGCATAAGGGTGGTCGGGAATTGGAGCGAGATTGGAGCTGCATTTTCAAGGTCATAATGAGCCAATAATCTTAATCCACAGATAAATTTGCAGGATACATAAAATGTACACTGGAGTTGGCTGAAAATCCCCTTTTTTGAAATTCTTTCAGTATTATCGCAAATATTGTTCATTTGGCTACAAAAAAAATTGTGCTAAAGGAAAAAATTTTGAATCTTGGGATCGCCAAAATTTAAAATGCTGAAAAAAAATGTCTGGGCTTATTTTTATTGGAAATTCAATTATCTACGAAAAAGGTCCTTGTATCAAATCATGTAGGGTTGATAGTTTCTAAAATGCTGTTTTAGTGAAAAAATTGTCATTATCTCTTATTTCAAGAATAATTATTTAAAAAAAAAAAATCCAAAACGAAATTTAAACTTACAAAAATATGTATATTAATTTGTACGTTAATAAATAAAAATGTCTTTCCAAAAAAAAAATCTTGAAAAATCGCCTTTTTTCGGCCTCCTGACTTAATGACTTAAACCCCTTAATATATATTTCTAATATACATTTTTTTTATTTTCATATACTTTATTTCCATGGATGGCTGTCTTTAAAAAAAGCATGTGTAAAATAACATTTTTTTTTTAAATTTTCATGACAAAAATCCGACTAAAATTGGGATTATGACTTCGTTGATATAAGAACCTTTTTTAAAAAAATGAATTAAGTATATTTCCAATAAAAATAAGCCCAGAACAAATTTTCTTTCAACACTTTTTGAACTTTAACGAACTTTTGCGAGCCTAAGATATTGTCTCAACATTTTTTCCCTCCGGAAAGATTTTTTTGTAGCATAATGAATGATATTTTCGGTATTGCTAAAAGATTTTCAAAAATAGCGGATTTTCGGCTCACCCTAATGTACACTCCCCATTAAACTGATTCAAGCGCCTATTTTTTGTTTTTCAAAATAACCTATTAAATACTTTCGGGGAGATGAAAAAAGATGCCCGTCAAAAGCAGAGCTCTTAATCTAACTATTTAGATACGTCTCATCGCGAATTTCTATTTCCCATTTAAATAACACAAGAAAATAACAAATCTAACTTTAAAATTCTATACCTCGGCTTCAAGTCAATGGATCGAAATGAACAACACGTAT
Source organism: Alloplasta piceator (assembly GCA_946863875.1). Classification (NCBI taxonomy): domain Eukaryota; kingdom Metazoa; phylum Arthropoda; class Insecta; order Hymenoptera; family Ichneumonidae; genus Alloplasta; species Alloplasta piceator. The sequence goes on along the minus strand of OX333081.1, from coordinate 8,621,618 downwards.
TCTTGTAGGGAATTTAACGCTCTACAAAAAAGGTCTCCGTTGGTTTTTCGATAAACTCACTCCTTTAAAAGTTATTCACGGTCTGGGCATATATATGAGGCATTCTCCGTCAATTCCGCCACTTTTTTTCAACCCTCTCAGATCCGTCCCATAATTTGTCACAGTTTAGTCCCACTTGAAAGTACTCTCTGCGTTTTTTTCAGATTCAGATGGTGGTGACGGTGAATTAAGGAGTTACATATATTTTTTCGAATCCATATAGCTTAAAACGGAGAGGATGGACAAAAAAAATGTTCCGTCAAAAAAATTATGTTAATCCATCAACTATTGAATGCAATATGTGTTATATTTTTATTCGTGTTGCAAAGACTATTTTCTGCAAAAAAAAAATGAAAATTGATTTTTTTCGTACGGTTCGACACCTTCAATTCTACTGTCAATTTTATACAATCTCTAATAGTATTAGTGGGACATACAGGAAAATCCACGATACGGCAACTGATTTTTTTCTGGGTTAAAAAATCGTTATTCACATAATTTTATGCATTTTTTTTGTGAATAACATTTGTTTAATCGCGAAAAAAATCAGTAGCCGTATTATGGATTTTTCTGCACGTTCCACTAATACTATTAGAGATTGTATAAAATTGACAGTAGAATTGAAGGTGTCGGACCGTGCGAAAAAAATTAATTATAATTTTTTTTTTGCAGAAAATAGTCTTTGCAACACGAATAGAAATATAACACATATTGCATTCAATAGTTGATGGAAAAACATAATTTTTTTGTAGGGATATTTTTTCTGTACATCCTCCCCGTTTTAAGCTATATGGATTCGAAAAAATATGAGCAACTCCTTAATTCGCGGCTTAAAAAATTTGAAAAAAATCGCAGAGACTACTTTCAAGTGGGACTAAACTGTGACAAGTTACAGGACGGATCTGAGAGGGTCGACAAAAGTGGCGGAATTGACGGAGAATGCTTCATATGTATATTAGACCATGAATAACTTTTGAAGGAGTAAGTTTATCAAAAAATCATAAAAGACCTTTTTTGTAGAGCGTTAAATTCCCTACAAGAATACGTAGTGTTCATTTTGGTCCATTGACTTTTTTTAATCAGTCTAACCCCGCATGCATCCTCATTGCAGTTACAGACACATCAACCCCGAGTTTAATTACACTAAATTCGAACGGGGGTTGGAAACAGGGGTTACAGATTTTCTGCAACCCTCGGCAGCGATGATTGCGTACGAGGAAAATGCGGTCGCGCCGCAGAACTATGCCCTTTGTTACATCCCTCTCCGTCTCAGGGTTTTAGGATTCTCGTGAAGAGAAAGTTTATTCCCCAGAGGAGACTCTCCCACGAGGTTGCTCGGCAGAGGTTTTCGAAGTTGCGGGGGGGGGGAGCCAAAAAGGAGGAAGCAACACGAGAAGAGTAAAATTTTCAAACGCCAGACGCGCCAAGCTTCGACGTTTCTATCCTCTCGCAAAATGGAGGAAGGAGAGGAGAGAGTTGCTTTGGTGCTCTCTCCTTTTTTTCCAGCCTGAAAACTGGCGATAGAGGCGAAGAATTTTTAATTGGAGCCTCGAAGGGGTTGTTGTAGGCTTCTTTGAGGGAGCAAACGGTTTCGAAAGCCGTAGCCCCTTAAATTATATATGTATAGATTAAGAAGGAGGAGTGAAAAAAGAAGTGCTAGACGAAGGTGGAAGGGCTAACCTCCCCTCAGAATCGAATAATAATTGTTTAATCGCCCGTGTCCTCGGAAACTTTGGTTATAGCTTTAAAGTACGGCGGAATTCTGGAAGAGAAAGAGCCCGCTTGAGGGCTAACTCGTAGCCGTAGAAAATGAGGAGGAGAGAGGATTCTCCTACCAACGGGCGAAATAGCGAAGGGTTGAGGAGTTCTTCCTTCGCTCAATAGAGAGTTTCCCGTGCACTAACTCATCCGCTATCCTCCAACCCTTATTTCACCCTTGCTCGCTTCTCGTCTCATTCCCACCTTTTTTTTTTATTTCGTTTCACTCTGTCTCCTTCGCTATTTCACCTTTCAGCCCCCTTAACTCGCTCGCTCTTACTCACTCAGAGTCTCTCTCGCGCAAAAACATTCGCGATATTCATTTCCTGCTCTCATTTCCGCGAAACGCTCGTATTCTTGAAGAATCCAGCCCGAACTACACTCCTTAACGAGATATCACAAATCGTAAATGAACCTCGCCCGTACACGCTGTAAAAATAGCCGCGAGACTCTGCGCCGAATTGTGGCTCTAGCGCGAGTAGTTCTCCGGCGCTCCGCCAGGCGGCGCCGCGCGGACCGCTGCTCCCGCAACCGAAGCGCGTGGCCCGAGAGTATAATAAGGGACTCTGACTTTCTCTTTCTGTGCAGGAAAAATTTGAATTAATTTTTTTCAACTTCAGTGACCTTCTTTGTGACGTAATTGCGCATTTATAATGGAACTTTTGAGCTTATATTGGCAATATTCAGGTTCTTCTTTTCTGGTATCTTAATACGGGAAAAATAACAGTATAAAATTGTGGAATACAATCGATAAAACGATACGAGGAGAATGAAAAATCTGTGTCCCGTTTTTATTCGCTCCCAAACGACATAGACACAGCTCCATCATCGTGGAAAAGAAAATCGACGGGAAGAGAACTGGCAATCCTCGCGAAACGCCACGTGCGAGAAAATGAAGACTTTTTTTGTTCCCGTTCGCGCCAATGGGAATTGAAGAACGTCAAGATTATTATCCGCCAGTCGGAGAGGAGGAAGAAAATGTGAGAGAGGGAAAATCTCATTTTTTCCGTCTGATTTTCTCTCTCCGTCGTGTTTTTCGCACGATACCGGAATCGCCTTATTATATATATGGTCGTCCGCGACGCTGAAGCCAGCGCCATCAAACGGGCAATGCGAGCGACGAGGAAAGAGTCGTTTTCAGTGAAGATTGAGTACGTATAGACAGAGGCCAAAAAACGCCGAGTGAACTTTGCCGATAGTAATTCCTGACTCGACCGCACTCCGAGTTCTCTCAAGCTTTATATATATATATATGTATAGATGATTGTATATACCGATAGAAGGGTACAAGACCTAGAAGGGTTGCAACCCTCAATTAACCCTGCATGAGTGCTTTGGAGACTTTTCCTCCTTTTCAGCCACGAATTTATTCCATCGCCAATTTCTCCTATACTATTCTCTAGCTGCAGTATTTTTCATTCGTTATATCAGAAGAATACGATTGAATTCCTAATAATCCAAGTGCATAATATAAATGATGATTTTGTCACAGATTCACCGCTAGAAATATCAAGCGACAAATTTTATTGATATTTTGATTATTTTGTGTATAGTTAATAATCAAATTATTGATTAGTTATTTTAATTATTAGTTATTTTAATAAAATAAATAATTAATTAAGTATTAGGGAAGCTATGTGCAAATTTCCAATTTGGATGATTTTTTAGCAATTCCGTTAAATTACATGAATAATTGTTTTTGTCATCTAGTGTCATCTAGAGTCATCTAGTGTTATCTAGTGTCATCTAGTGCTAAAAAAGTGAAGTCGATGGCAGCTAAATTAGGAAACTTAGCGTTCGCAAGTGTTTTGAAAAACCTCATTTTAAAAAATCTGAAAAAATCATATTAAATTTTTACGACAAAAAATCTATATTTCTGTGGAGTTTGAACTGGTTCTGACCAATAGATTATGAATTATTGATCAATTCACTATTTTGGGACATTCAGGTTTTTAGGTTTTTGGAGAATTTCGTCAATAAAATTGATAGTCATTGTCATCTACAATGATGATGATATTTACGAATAATTGCTTTTTCTGCAACTTTAGGTTTCAAATTGCGATTGTTTACATTTTTAAAAATGATAAAACAATTTATGTACAATTCTCTGAGATCCATCTTTATTGTAATTGTAGAATTGCAAATAAATTGTTTTATAATTTTTTACAATTTAAACAATCGCAACATCAAACCTAAAGTTCCAGAAATAATTGCTTTTTCTGCAACTTTAGATCTAAAATTGCAAAAAAAAAACAATAATTCGTAAATATTATCATCATTTGATAGAAATGGATCTCAAACAATTGTAAATAAATTGTTTTGTAATTTTTTGAAACAATGACTATCGAATTTATTGACGAAATTCTCAGAAAACCTAAAGTCAAAACCTGAATGTCCAAAAATAGCTGAAACCGTTTTCTGAAAGATGAAATTGATCAATAATTCAAAATCTATTGGTCGGAACTAGTTCAAACTCCACAGAAATATAATTTTTTTTTTTTTGGTAAGAATTTAATATGATTTTTTCAGATTTAAAAAAAATGAAGAATTCTAATAAATTATTTTGATCTCTATCAAAAAATTTACTGTTTTACGGAAGATGCGAAAGGATCTTCCTGTCGTACGTGCTTCAGCGAATAAATCTGTGTCTTCTCGTGTCGCACGTGTTGACGATATATTTTGCGAAGCGTAAACACACAAAATCTTTTGTCTTCATATTTATCCCCGCGAGATGCAACGAGAGAACGATGGCGGGAGAAAAAGAGATATCTGCAAAAGAGGGATGATGATACCTGGGTCTACAGTTCCACGGGGACGAGAGTAATGGAGCGTAGAGTCCCTCGAGGCTCGGTCACACTGCGCCGCCATATTAGTTCTGTTTATATCCGATAGTTGGCGAACAAAATGGCGGAAGTAGCGCGATCTGGCCTACAAGAAAAATGGAGGCGACGCCATTTTTGGTCGCCGCCGATAGAGAGAAGAAAGGGGGGGGGGACGAAAAAGAGGATAAGGAAGAAGAAAAGTAGGGATCGGAGGAGCTTGGAGCTTTGCGGCGGTAAACCAAGGCCCAGGCTATCCACAGGCCATTTGTGCGGAAGATGTAGCTTGATAAATTCGTCTCTCTCTCTCTCGCTCTCTCTCTCTCTTCGCGAAATGTCTTTCCCACTACTCTGAAATTTCTCCCAACGAAGCTGAAGCGGAATCGCGAAGGAAACCGGAAGTGGGAACGAGCACATTGGGAATTAAAGACGCTGTGTTTCCGGGCGTGGGAGCCAAAGACAGAAACACACCATCAGCGTTTCTCAGTGCAAAAAAAAAAATGAAGAAGGAAACTCTGTGAGAGAGGGATCGCAGACGAAAGTGAGATTTCGTGTTGGCCAGAAGAAGAGTGCGAGGATTTTCGTTGAAAAGGATACCCTCCAAGTCTGGGAATTTATCGGAATAAAAAATGATTTTCCGCGTTAGGGAAAAGCTTTTTCTTCTGCTATTCCCACAAAAAATCAAAATGGCGGAAAAAAGCAGTCACACATGGGCGAGGGCTAGAAGAGAGCACTTTGCCGGGCGAGTACGAGGCGCATTTCCGGTTGAATGCGGAAGTGGATGAAGAAATAGAAGAGGAGTCGTGCGCCTCAGTGAGAATAAAGGATCGGAAAAGGGAGAGGCAAAAACTGGAGAAGGTTTATATAAAGAGTGCAAAGAGGGAGAAAAATTGAAAAACCGCGCAGCAGCCATTTGGCGTCTCTTTTGCGAATTTCCAACTTCTCCCTCCATAAAGAGACATCACTGGTATCGTATTTCGTACTTCAACTGGAAAAAAAACCTGGTTTAATGCGACATATCTCGTATTTTTGCTCTACAGGATGTTGAGCAATTAGATAACCTGACTAGGTTCGCCGTGTAGAGCGCATCAAGACGAAAAATTTGCGTTTTTTAAAAATTTTGTACGATAAAAATTGGCTGAGTTATCAATGTTTTTGAAGTTGACCAACGACGGCTAGAATCTAGGAGAAATGCCGCTGGTAGGGGGTTTTTGCGCCACGCCCACTGTCACCCCCACCACGCGGCTCACCAGTAGCATTGCTCCTAGATTCAAGCCGTCATTGGCCAGCTTACAACATTGATAACTAAGCCAATTTTTGTCGTATAACAATTTGAAAAAAAGCTAATTTTTCGTCTTGGCGCGCTCTAGACGGTGAACCTGGTCAGGTTATCTAGTTACTCGACACCCTGTATGTGTGCCACTGGTTTAGCTTCCAGCAAAGGGAGGGGCCCATACGTTTGCCCTCGATATAAACGATGAGAAAGTGGTCGAAGATTGAAGCCCTCTCCTGGGAAAGAAGAGGGTGAGGGAGTCGCAGAAAGAAGCGAAGGCCCAGAGTGGCGCAGCAAAGAGGAAAAAATGAGAACCTACAAACTCCCAAGTCGCGATACACTGCGAAGAGTCCAGGAGAGATATTGAGATTCCCCGGAGGGAATGTTCGGAATCGCATGTACATATATATATATATAAGTGTGGGCCTGTGGAGGAACGAGGACATAGATGGCTTAAGGTAGCCAGACTAGGCTCAAGAGGGATGAAGGGATGGAGGGCGCAGCGAGAAAGTCAGCGCAGTAAGCGAAATCGATGGACTGGCTTCAGAGACGCGCTTACCGGATGGTATATATATGGAGCATTCCACGTCAAATGACTCAGTCATCGGCCTGACCCCCTCGGATTTTCATGTCCAATGAATCGTGGGTTTCGTTTGGCCCAAAATATGACCTCGAATTTTTGGAAATTTTTATTTCAATTTTTAAGTGTTGCCCGTGCTAACAAATTGTTAAATTCAGGAAAACACAAAGCGGGGCCTTTTTTAAATTGACGAAATTATTTTCACAGAAACTAGGGCCCAAAACAGATATTTTCGTCATAGTTCGATAATGGGCCAAAAATAATTACTATTTTTTTTTATAATTCCTTATTTTGATTGTTTTTTCTAGTGAAATTTGATTTTTGTCATGGTTTGAGAGTGAAACGACAATATTTTCGAAAGTTTATTAACCTCGACGACCTGAAATAAAACGGATAATTCAAACACGATTTAAAAATTAAAATTTTAAAAAGAAATAGTAATTGATTTTGGCCCATTGTCAAACTATGACGAAAATTTCTGTTTTAGGCCCTAGTTTCTGTGAAAAAAATTTCGTGAATATAAAATTTCCGTTTTAGGCCCTTCTTTATGTTTTCCCTCAATTTAATGATTTTTCAAAACTCGGGCAACCCCTAAAAAATGAAATAAAAATTTATAATAATTTGACGTCATATTTTGAGCCAAACGAAACCCACAATTCATTGGACATCAAAATCCGAGGGGGTCAAGCCGATGACCGCGTGATTTGACGTGGAATGCCCCATATATAGAACCTTTCCGGTCCCGGATATTCGTCAGACTTTTTGACTTTTTTCCCTCACTGTTCGGCCTCACGATTGAGGGAAGAGAGATACAAGCTGCGTTGGCGGCGGTAAATCCATCGGCCAAGATTGATTAATCCGCTGCGAGCCATCAAACTTGAGTACGAGATTATTTTTATCAATCCTTAAGCCGGGATGCGAAAGTCCCGAAATTTCTCTCCATCATTCTTATTGTTTAATTTTAGCACTTTATCTTTACTTTAATTAAATTATTTAAAGTAAAGCAAAGATTAATTTTAATTAATATAAATTATCTAAATTATTTTCACTTTTATTATTGAGTTATTTAATTTCATTTCATTCTTCATTTATCATTTTATAATTTATTTACTACTTACCAGAGTTGTGAAAATAGTAATGTAAAATTAATGCATTACCCATTACTTTAAACAATGTGTATCGGACAAGTATTCCATTACAAATAAAAAAGTAGTGTGTAATGGATGCAGGTCCCATTACAAATAAAAAAAGTAATGTGTAATGGATGCATGTGCCATTACAAATAAAAAAAGTAATGTGTAATGAATGCGTGTTCCATTATAAATAAAAAAGAAATGTATAATGTATACACGTCCCATTACAAATTACAATTTAAAAAAAAGTAATTTGCAGCGGAGAATATTCCATTACAAATGGAAAAATTGCTGTGCTCGTTTTAGAAACTTGCACATTGCTGTCTCATCATTTTATGTCGCTCACTAAGAGTTCATCCACAATTATCACAAATTATCCATAAAGTTAAAAAAAAAACATGCACATTATTTAGGGATTCAATAAAGCAATTCATTCAATTTCTAATGGGACATGCATTCATTACACAACTTTTTTTATTTGTAATGGAACATGCATACATTACACATTACTTTTTCATTTGTAATGGGACATGCATGTATTACACATTACTTTTTTAATTAGTAATGGCACACGCATCCATTACACATTACTTTTTTATTTGTAATGATACACACATTCATTACACATTACTTTTGTATTTTGTAATGGTACACTTATCCACTTCACATTATGCAGTGTAATGGGTAATAAATACGGTAATGCATTATCAATGTAATGCATTATTTACAACTTTGCTACTTACTACCTACTTTTTACTTTATTTCATTTTTTATCACTAAATTATTGTTCTACCAGCAATAATTAGTTTGAATTGTTAATTTTAGTGCCTTATCATCAAAGTAACCATTCCCTGCTCCTCTTTTCATCGGAATAGCCATTACTTATACTTTAATTTAAATTAATTTAATTATTTATACCTTTATCATTTTGTTCTTCAGTTTTATTTCATTCTTCGTTTATTTCGTTTATTAAAAAACTTCAATTTTGTTGGGAAAATAAATACCATTCTCATCGACCCTTTCCAACCGCATTTTACGCCTCATCAACGCTGAATAAACATACTTTAGTTACAGGATAAACCGCAAACGGGGGATGGAGGGGATCAACGATATCGTTGATCAAACAAAATGTGTTTGTAACGGATCCAATAAATTCGTTTTATATCGTGTACCTTAACGACCGTAATACGGATCAAAGATCATAGCGGTGTTATCAAGGCCGGTGAACATCCCTCACCCCTTTCCAACCCTCCTGCGCAACCCCCCCCCCTGGTAAACCCTGCGGCAACTAATTGCCGTCTCTGTCTTCGTGGCGAGGTCGGCAGAGAAAAAGGAGAAGAACTCCAAATCGAAGTGGAAAAGGATCGAGTAATCTCTTTCTCGTTTACGAACGCCCGCGCGCTGCTTCCTCCTCGTTTTTCTTCCTCGCTTTCTCCTCTTCGTCTCTTTCTCATCTCCCCCCAAAGCCTCCACCTCCTTCTTGCATTAAAGGGGAATGAGAATTTTCTGCGAATGGCGTTCTCCAGACATTTGGCATTAGCAAACGCGAGCAGTTTCTCGTATATATTCCTCGTTGGACTGTGGGGGGGGGGGGGAGGGTGGGGTGCGAAATGGTCGGGGAGGGGGGGGGGGTGCGGTTTTAGGGGTGTTTTTTTGCGCGCCACATCACGTCCCAATGACAAATCCGCCTTGCGCAATCCGACTTCTCCAGCATTCTCTCCTCTCTCCTCGTCGTTGATGCTTCCCCACAAAACGCCACCAACAACTATCCCTTCGTGACACTCCAACCCCCCCCCCCTTCCCCACCCTTTCATCCCCTGTGAATCTCTCGTTGAACCGACAACAAAGACACTGTAGCCATTCCACCCTTTTATTTCCGCGAGACCACATTTTTCCCTCCCCATTGACTTCACTCGGACCCACGGGACACAATCCCCTTTGGTCGTAAACTTTCTCCTAGGATTTGACAACTACTGATCCCTCTTTTACTCCCTCAGTCGAGGAACCCTTTTCCCCAGGAATTGGCGTCGATCTGTGATTCCCGAAAGTGTATCGACTGCATACGTCGACAAAAAAGTTGGTCCCTGTCTGTTCAGACAAGACCGAAGAGGAAAAAAAGACCCCTGGCTCGGGGCGGACTTTAAAAAGCTTTTTCACCCGGTCCAACCCCAGGAAAAGGGTATTTTCCGGGTCTGCGAAGCGTCTTCGCTTCAGGCACTTGCGGAACGTAACTCCTCGTCGAATTTGACGGGTTGACTCGTCTTCGGGAACTAAAGCATCAGCAGTAGGGGTACAACCAAGTGGAGAGATCATATGGGGCATTCCACGCCAAATCGACCAATTTAGAACCCGACCCTTTTCGATTTGGCTGAAACTTTTTTATCTTTTTTCACCCTATCAAAAACATTTTTCAGAATTTTTTCAAATTTTTACACCCAGCCGATAAAAAGTTATAAATTTTTCAAAAAAAATTGGCTTTTTATTCTTCAAATAGCTATAACTTTTTCAAAATTTGACGTATCGGGACGATTTTTTTTCAAGATTTTTGCTTTTAATGTACTTTTTGAAAAAAACAACAAAAAAATTATAAAAACCCACATCTTCATCGTTTTTTTAGATTTTCGGAAAAAATCGAGAATTTCTCGATGATTACCATTTTTGATTTTTTTTCCTTTTTATTATGTCAAACTTTGACATTTTCTGCAAATCGTCAAGTTTTTTCAGAGTGGTGTTTTTTCGATTTCTATTTTTTTTTTCCAATTGAAAACTTCGAAACTTGAAAAAAAAAAAAAAAAAAAAATTGAAAGTGGTAACTTCGAGAAATTTTCGATTTTTTCCAAAAATCTGAAAAAAACGATGAAGATGGGTTTTTATAGATTTTTCGTATTTTTTTTCAAAAAGTACATTGAAAAACAAAAATTTTGAAAAAAAGATCATCCCGATACGTCAGATTTTGAAAAAGTTATAGCTATTTGAAAAATGAAAAGCAAATTTTTTTGAAAAATTCATAACTTTTCATCGGCTCGGTGTAAAAATTTGAAAAAATTCTGAAAAATGTTTTCGATAGGGTAAAAAATATTAAAAAAAAAAAAGTTTCAGCCAAATCGAAAAGGGTCGAGTTCTAAAGTGGTCGATTTGGCGTGGAATGCCCCATGTACACCAGACCCTTCACTGAGAGCTTCTTCCCAGCGCTTGCTTTGCAACAACCCTCTACTATCCTATGCATGGACTTTGCTACGTGTTAACGCCGGGAGTGAGACACTTTACAAGCGTTCTGCCACCGAGAAGACGATGTACGAGGGCTAGAACACACACACACACACACACACACACGGAGAGGAAAAGGGCGAGTGACACCGGAAAATTGTCCAACGTCATCGTCAAGAAGAAAAGCCGGGAGGGAGAGAAAGGGACGGAGATGAGAGGGTTGCACTATCTCCCCTGGGATGAGTCTGTGGACGAACACCTGAGTAGTTAACTCTTTACAAGGCAATTTTTCGCCTCAACCTCGCTTTAATTCTTACTTAAGACTACGATGAAAGAGGGAGGGAGCGAGGGTTGGACGAAGAGAGGACGATGTAGCGAATGAGCTTTTTCCACCCTCGTAATACCTAAACAGAAGGTATCTCGGCCACTCATCATCCAAAACTACTCATCAGAAGGGCTTTTACAAAGAGGAAGAAAAAAGGGAATGAAGCCCTCTCGGGCAACGACGGGATAATCATTGAGGTTAGAGCGACGATTATCTTCACGGTAACATCGCATGATTGAACGTGTGGCTTGAAACTTTTAGCTTCTAACTAGCTTTTCACGGTTCCCTAACCTGCCTTAAATCCGACCAAGTTGAGCCCTGGAATGACGAACAAGCGCATGGGGTCGAGAAGGGTCGAAAACCCTCGCTGGTGAAGGGGAAAATATTTCCTCGCTTCGTCTCTCCACCCCCATCGAAATTTCAACCCTCCGGGCTCTGTCTCAGACGTTCGGTGAAAGCTGCGAATCATGTTCGTCTCTTTGAGACAGTCTGATCAATTCGAGATAAGGAATATAGTTTCCTACTGACTTTGAAGAAGAAACTATGTACTTCACAAATTTTCAGGGTCGTTTCAGAGGGTCAAAAATAGTAGAATAGTGACTCATCTTTTACAAAAATAGTGACATAATAGTGACTTTTTCGTCTAAATTCATAAAGGTTTTGATTTTTTGAGAAAACTGTAATATTCGTTTTCAGGGGGGCAGAAAATGCATCGATATAAGGTTAAATTTTTTTTTGCATTTTGGCCGAAATTCAATCTGTCAACTAAAATAGGTGTAACGTTTTTTCTACTCGAAATTTTTTGTCTGGACTGTGCTCATTCTCTTCATAATCGTTGAAAGTTCAAAACCCCACTTTGCTTATCCGATTCTAATGATTTTTCGATTTTTCGCCGATTTTTCCAGTTTGACCTTGGATTTTTGCCAATTTTTTAAGACATACCTTTCCATTTTTTTTTTATTTATTGACAAAATCCAAAATTTCGATTAATTGAGAAAACTATTGGTAGATTCATGTTCAGGGGAACAAAGTACATTGATATGATGTTACAAAAAGAAAAAAAAATGTTGCATTCTAGCCAAAATTGAATCTGTCCACTAAAATAGGTGTAACTTTTTTTCTACTCAACATTTTTTGTCTGGACTGTGCTCATTCTCTTCGTTATCGTTGAAACTTTAGAACGCCGCTTTGTTCATCCGATTCCGATGGTTTTCCAATTTTTGGCAGATTTTTAAAGTTCGTCCATCGATTTTTGCAAATTTTTTAAGGCATACCCCTTTTCGTTTTTTCCGGCCATTTTCAAACTGCTGTCATTTCTACAAAAATTTATATATCAGAATGAACCAAACGGCGTTCTCTAAGTTCAGTATTAAGGTTTATGTGTGAACAAGAAATTTCCGAATCGGTCAAACCGATCGAAAGTTATGAGCGTTTGAAATTTCGCGATTTTGAGGTTTTTCAGAATGGGGCTAAAATTGAGCGAAAATGTTTTTGATGAGAATTCATTTAAAAAAATATTTTTTGAGAAAACTATTAGTAGATTCGTGTTCAGAGGGACAAAATACATCAATATAAGGTTTGAAAAACCAATTAAAAAAAATTTTTTTTTGCATTTTGGCCAAAATTGAATCTGTCCACTAAAATATTTGTAATTTTGTTTCTACTCAAAATTTTGGCTCTAGACTTCGCTCATTCTCTTCGTAATCGTTGAAGTTTAATCCCGCTTTGTTCATCCGATTCTGATGATTTTTCAAAATTTGTCCCCTATTCTAACCTCTCAATATTTCACTATTTTCACTATTTCGAAAATAGTGAGAAAAGTGACTTAATTTCGAAATAGTGACCAATAGTGGCAATAGTCTCTCACAGTCAACCCTGGTCAAATATCCCAAAAAATTACAAATTTATTTTTAAACAATTAAAAAACCATCCCAATAGGGGACGAATTATTTACTCCAGAGGGTTTACATTTAGGAATCAATTAGCATTGGTCTTTTGATTGAGAGCACGATGATTTTACATTTTATGCCTACTTTAATCCGCTAACCCAAACCCTGAGTCAAAAATAACTGAGCGATAAAGATGTCGAGTTTTTTTTTATCTCCCAAGTATTTTTCGTCTCCGCCATTTTTTCTCGATCAATTAAAGGGCAAACTTTTTCGTTATGAAGCCTCTCACTGCCCGATAGTCATTTAACCTACTCCTGCACTTTCGACAATGGCAGTTTGATCGACAATAATTATCGTGGGTTAGATAAGAAAGCTCTTCCTCTCGCGAATCCAAAACGATGGGGAAAATCTCTCTCTCTCTCTCTCTCTCTCTCTCTCTCTCTCTCTCTCTCTCTCTCTCCCCTCCCCTCCCTCCCTCCCTCCCTCCTCCCTCATTCTTTCTCTCTCTCCTTCCTCTCTTTCTTTCTCTGTCTTTCGACTCCACCACTCTGAAGCTATCCCCAATGAACTATTCCGGCAGAGAGCGCCTCAAGGAGGGAACCCTGCGGGGAACGTGGAGGAGCGAAAATCCCGCTGACTCAGCAGTCAGATTTCCGCGAGTTCCGACCTCGCGAGCTTCCACATCCAACCCCTCTGTTCCACTGTTCCTTCAACCCTCACTATATTCCCCTCTCTCTCTCTTGCTCTCTTGATCATATATACATATTCTGGCGACGATGTACTTATGTGCAGCTTTTGCCAGACCTCTTGGCAAAAAGTATAAAAAAATTCCTATGTAAATGGTCACGTGCATGCGAGAAAAAAATAGCCGAATAGAACGTAAAGAGGACATCATGCTCTTATATTGGTGTCCTCTGCAGAAAATTAAAAAAAAATAATATTTTTCATATACAAAAATAACCCGATATGGGTTATTTCGCTGCTGTAATGTCTAAATACGAAAATATCTTATAAACAATATCCGGATAAAAATATTATTATTATTATTATTATTCTTATTGTTGTTGTTGTTGTTGAACCCCCCCCCCCCCATAAGAATTACAAGAATGAAATTTTGTTTTACATGAAACTTTTTGCCACCGTAATTTTGCCACCATAAAGTTTATAAATAATGCTTGACGAGCATTTTGTTATAATTAAATAAAAATAATCGTGAAATGTCCGTTGAAAATATCCCAGGAGAAAAATACCTATAACACAAAATAAATTGATACTAAAAATATTTATGTACAAAAAACAATCATCTATATAACAATCCGGTTAAAAATATTTTTAATAATAATAATAATCAGTTGATATTATTCTTAAAGAATTGCCACATAGGAATTGGATAGATAAAATTTCAATTTAAATTTAGTTTTTCGTTGCTGTAATTTTCCCCATCATTTTGATAATGTTTATAATGATCGATGAGTAAATCGTGATTATTATTGAATTAAAATAATTGTTGCAATATGATAATGTTATTACAAGAAAAAATGAATCGAATTTATTTTGTATTTAATGTAATTATTTGATCGTACAATAAGTAATTGTTATTATTTATTTGTTGTTTATTTATTTGTATTATTCATTGCGATGATAGTTAATTTTTGAAGTAACTTTTAGTGGATATCATGATCGAGGTATTTTCGTTCTTAGATATTATTGTAATGGGATATTTTTCTAAATAGATGCTTGTGAATAAAGTTAATTTTCCACTCGATTTTTCGTTGCAACTATTATTGATTCCTTATTTAACATTATTTAGCCTTTTCCAGAGCTTTTTGAGCTTCAGGAGGGCTGAAAGTGTTTGTAGATTGGCGAGAAAAATCTCAAGAAAAATGAGAAAGCTACAAGCTGATGTTTTACAAGGGGTTGTTTTTGGGCAATTTTTAATTTAACCTTTGTATTCATGTATAATTATTTTTCCGAGCTTTTTGAGCTTTATGATGTCTGAAATTGGTCGCAGATTGTTGAGAAAAATGTTGAGTAAAATTAGGAAGCTGAGAGCTGATGTTTCACAGGGGGTTATTTTTGGGTAATTTTTAATTTAATGTCTATATTGCTTTATAATTTTTCCCAGAGCTTTTTGAGCTTTATGATTGCTGGAATTGGTCGTAAATTGTTGAGAAAAATGTTAAGTAAGATTAGGAAGCTAAGAGCTGATGTCTCACAAGGGGTTGTTTTTGAGCGAATTTTAAATTTATCTTTGTATTCTTGTATAATTACTTTTCAGAGCTTTTTGAGCTTAATAAGGGCTGAAATTGTTTGTCGATTGTCGAGAAAAATCTCAAGTAAAATTAGGAAGCTACGAGCTGATGTTTCACAAAGGGTTGTTTTTGGGCAATTATTAATTTAATCTTTGTATTTTTGTATAATTATTTTTCCGAGCTTTTTGAGCTTTATGATGGCCGGAATTGGTCGTAGATTGTTGAGAAAAATGTTAAGTTAAATTAGAAAGCTACAAGCTGATGTTTCACAGGGGGTTGTTTTTGGGTAATATTTAATTTAATGTCTATATTATTGTATAATTTTTTTCAGAGCTTTTGGAGCTTTATGATGGCTGAAACTGGTCGTAAATTGTTGAGAAAAATGTTAATCAAGATTAGAAAGCTGCGAGCTGATGTTTCACAAGGTTTTTGGGCAAATTTTAAATTAATCTTTTCATTCTTGTATCATTACTTTTCAGAGCTTTTTGAGCTTTATGATGGCCGAAATTGGTCGTAGATTGTTGAGAAAAATCGTCACAAACTTTCCCCCAGAGAGAAAAGCAAATGAAAAAAAAAATTGCAACGATCGTAGGGGATGAAACTTCATCGAAGTTCATCGGGAACAAAGTGTATCGCGATCGACGTAAAAATAAAATCGATAACGATAAAAACGGAAAATATGTACAAGCAAGGATGCGCATAAGTTTGAAACGCGTGTCAACCCTTCGAGCCGCAGCTTTACACCTTCAACCCTTCGCCCTTCTTCACCCCCTCGTATTCTCATAGATATCCGATCCTTTCCGGGTAAACCTCAATATTCTTTAACCTAAGGTACACGTTGTAAAAATTCTTTCAACGGATTTTCCCGTCGTTCTCGTGGATCCTGGAAGGGGAGCTTTATGATTATCATCCCCCTCAAAGCCCCTAAAAAGGATCACGCTTTCGCGCGATAAGCAAGACAAAGAGAAAAAGAGGAGAGGGAGAACTAAGGGAGACGTGTCATTTCGATGTACCGAAAGTTGTAAATTCTGGAAAAAATGTACGTGCGAAAGCTCGTGGGGAAGAAAATGGACAAACAAACGAGACGGGAGATTATACGACGGTTATAAAGTGTATATTGTGCAGGAAATAATCGTTATCACGTTATTCCCCGCTCCTTGCAGTGTATAAAGTCGAGGCGATAATTATTTATCGCACCGACAATGGAAGTTACCACCTAACCTCCCTTAACTTTCCACTCTCGTCTCGACCATCGTGGAGGGAAAAAGCGCGACAAGTTCACAGTTTACGGTTCAATGACTTATGCATTATCGAACATGACCATTGCAAAATTGAAAATGAACTCGCGAGAATTATTAATAGAGTAGGAACTAATGGTGAGAATTTTCCTCACAAATCGGTATTCAATGTTAATATGGGGGTTAAACTTTGTCCTTGTAAATGGGGGCGACTTTTTTCGTTGAATTGATTTGTTCATTTTTAATTGATTAGTTTTTTTAAAGAGGACCGAAGGGGATGAAATTCTTGATAGATTGAGGAGGAAAGTGGGAAGAAAAATTAGGAAGCTACAAGCTGACGTTTCACAAGGGGTAGTTTTTGGGCAATTTTTAATTTAATGTTTTTATTCTTGTATAATTTTTGTGTCAGAGCTTTGAAGCTTTATGAGGCCTGAAATTGGTCGTTGATTGTTGAGAAAAATGTTAAGTAAGATTAGAAAGCTAGGAGATGATGTTTCACAAGGGGTTGTTTTTGGGTAATTTTTTAATTTGATCTCTGTATTGTTGTATAATTTTTTTCCAGAGCTTTTTGAGCTTTATCAGGGTTGTAGATTGTTGAGAAAATTGTTAAGTAAGATTCGAAAACTACGAGCTGATGTTTCATAGGAGGTTGTTTTTGGGGAATTTTTAATTTAATCTATGTATTCTTGTGTAATTATTTTTTAGAGCTTTTGAAGCTTTATAAGGGCTGAAATTGATCGTAGATTGTTGAGAAAAATGTTGAGTGAAATTAGAAAACTACGAGCTGATGTTTCACAAAGGGTGGTTTTTGGGCAATTTTTAATTTGATCTTTGTATTCTTGTATAATTTTTTAAAGAGCTTTCTTTTGAGCTTCATGAGGGCTGAAATTGGTTGTAGATTGTTGAAAAAAATGTTAAGCGAAATTCGAAAGCTACGAGCTGATGTTTTACGAAGGGTTGTTTCTGGGCAATTTTTAATTTAATCTTTGTATTCTTGAATAATTATTTTTCAGAGCTTTTTGAGCTTTATGAGAGCTGAAATTATTTGTAGATTATCGAGAAAAATCTTAAGTAATATTAGGAAACTACGAGCTGATGTTTCATAAGGGGTTGTTTTTGGGAAATTTTTAATTTAATCTTTGTATTCTTGTATAATTTTTTTTCCTAGCTTCTTGAGCTTTATGAGAGCTGAAATTAGTTGAATATTGTTGAGAAAAATATTAAGGAAAATTAGAAAGCTACGGGCTGATGTTTCACAAGGGGTTGTTTTTAGGCAATCGTTAATTCAATGTTTTTATTCTTGTTTGATTTTTATCCAAGCTTTTAAGCTTTATGAGGGCTAAAATTGGTAGTAGATTGTTGAGAAAAATGTTGAGTGAGATTAGAAAACTACGAGCTGATGTCGCACAAGGGGTTGTTTTTGAATAATTTTTAATTCAATCTTTTTATTCTTGTATAATTATTTTTTCGAGCTTTTTGAGCTTTATGAGGGCTGAAATCAGTTGAATATTGTTGAGAAAAATATCAAGTAAAATTAGAAAGCTACGAGCTGTTTCACAAGGGGTTGTTTTTGGGCAATTGTTAATTGAATGTTTTTATTCTTGTATAATTTTTTATCAGAGCTTTTAAGCTTTATGAGGGCTGAAATTGGTAGTAGATTGTTGAGAAAAAAGTTAAATAAAATTAGAAAGCTACGAGTTGATGTCGCACAAGGGGTTGTTTTTGAACAATTTTTTATTCAATCTTTGTATTCTTGTATAATTTTTTTTCCGAGCTTCTTGAGCTTTATGAGAGCTGAAATTAGTTGAATATTGTTGAGAAAAATATTAAGGAAAATCAGAAAGCTACGAGCTGATGTTTCACAAGGGGTTGTTTTTAGGCGATTGTTAATTTAATGTTTTTATTCTTGTTTGATTTTTTATCAGAGCTTTTAAGCTTTATGAGGGCTGAAATTGGTAGTAGATTGTTGAGAAAAATATTGAGTGAAATTAGAAAGCTACGTGCTGATCTTTCACAAGGGGTTGTTTTTAGGCAATTTTTAATTCAATTTTTGTATTCTGTATAATTATTTTTCAGGGCTTCTCGTATGTAATTAATGACTAATGCTCACTCTACCTCGTCTATCTCCTCATCGTTATTATTAACGACCAAACTTTCGAGTCTCTCAGGTACGAGGAGTCACGAGAGTTCGAGAGGGTAGTTAGCGCCTTCTAGCCCTTCCTTCGTCCCTTTCGCCCTCGATATGTGCAACGCAAAGGGCAGAATCGCGATGTGTTCGATTGTTTATCTTGATTTTCACGTTCCAGCACGAAGTTTTGAATATAAATAACGATGAGATATAGACAAGCTGACCTTGATTCCTTGATTGACGATGAATCGAGTAACAGTTTTTCCTCCAAAATCAATGTATTTTATTTGATATATTTTTTAATGTTTGTTGTTCGAGTAATAAAATGATAAAAGTGATTATTATTTTATTAATATTTTATTATATTTTATATTAATTTTCCTTTAAATAATTATTTTATTATTTTATTAATATTTTATTATATTTTATATTAATTTTCCTTTAAATAATTTTAATTATTGATCAAACTTTCATGATTTTTATAGATTCGATTTTTATTCATGAGCTTGAATTCTATTAATTTCATGTTTTTCTTCTCCAAATTTAATTAAGGTCCCAATTATTGAACAGCCAAGGATCTGGGGATTGAATTCGGTGAGAAAAAAATATAAAATCAAGAAAAAAACCATCGCTTTCATGTTCAAATGATACTTTGATATTTTTACTTTCGAAAAATCGCGCTTTAAATTATTTTTAAATGATTTCAAATGAAAAAGAAGAATAACAATGTGAAGCACGCAAATTTCCCAATTATTGAACACTGGAAGTGCCTATGTCCCTAATATTGAACAGGCATGTCCCAGTTATTGAACACTCTCGAGAATTCTTTTTCCGTTATGAAAATATTTTTTTGGGTACAATTTTAAGAAATAAAAACAAAATCAAACACTCAAATAATCTTTTATCAATCATGTAAAAATACAAAAATATATATTTAGTCTCTTTTGACAGGTTTTTGGTTCATTCGCATTTGGTTTATTTTTGCTTTTGAACTCGAACTTTATTTTATTTTTATTTTCAACTTCCTCGTTTTTATGGTCTGTTTTTGTTTGATTTTGTCGCAACTTTCTTGTTTTTCGACTGAAATATCGGAGAGCAAAAAATATTGAATTCCACTGAGAAAAAAAAATTGTTGAATGAACTAAATCTTTAGTCGCATACGCACGACTAAATATTTAGTTGTACAAACCCAAATTTTGTTGCCTGAATCATATTTTAGTCAACTGAAACGCAGAATTATTCAAAAAACTAATTATTTAGTTAGACCCAGTAAATATTTAGTCGTGCATATGCAACTAAAGATTTAGTTCATTCAACCATTTTTTTTCTCAGTGTACATTCGTATTTTTAGGTTATATTTAGGTTATATTCTCTTTTTACCTTTCTTTTTGTTTATTGCACGAAAATACAAATAAAAAAAACATTTGACGATCTTAGAGTTATTATTAAAAGAATTGAGGTAAGTTTATTCAGGAACTTACAGTTTTTGTTTGAATAAATCCGACTCACACGATCTGCCAAGCGTTAACTGTCTTGATGTTTTGATGGGTCTAATGACGCCATCTTGGGGAATTCGAGCGTTCAATATTTGGGACACACTGCATTTTCTATGTCCCAATGATCGAACACCGTATTTTTTAACAAATAAATAATTTAAAAAAAAAATTTTAAATTGTTATTTGTAAGAAATTTTCTGAGGTACCTGAAACGCCTTTACTTTTTGAGATGCGACAGTTTTTGAATTTTTCATGCCCTTACGCGTGAAGCGGCGCGTTTTAGCAAAAACGATAAGTAGTTACACTGAGAAAAAAAAATGGTTGAAAATGCAAAATCGTTAGTAGAATACGGGCAACTAAATATTTATTTGGTCTAACTAAATAATTAGTTTCTTGAATAATTCCGCGCTTCGGTTGACCAAAATATTGTTCAGGCAACAAAAAATTGGGATTGTACAACTAAATATTTAGTTGCATGTATTCAACTAAACGATTTCGCATATTCAACCATTTTTTTCTCAGTGTACCACGAGACAAAAAATCAGGTCACCGTTGCTGATTAAATAATTGTTTTCCCTATTAATTAAAGCTTTTTTCGCACAAGTAAGGTAACATTTCGATAGCTAAAAGTTCCATATATGTAATGACATTTTTATAAATAAGTAAATGCATGCAGGTTAATGAGAAATAATAAAAATACAGGATAGTGTTCAATAATAGGGACCTGTTCAATAATTGGGACATTTACCTTATAATTCATATTTATATTAAATCTCGATTGATTCCTATTTAAAATTCAGAAAAATGGAAAAAAGCTAGTTCATATTTACGAGAAATGCATGCAACATTGTACCGTTTGTACAAGAAATACAGGACGACAAAACGTCCGGTTCCGGGATGAGGGAGAGGCCAAGAATTCACAAGGGTGAAATTCCGGCGTCCTTCTCGATCTCGATAAACTCGATTTCCTGCAAAACGTTTTGCTCGTTCCTTTTTTTTAGGAAACTAACGTATACACGATTTAATACATACGAACGGTCCACGTGAATTTTTTTTTATTTTAATATAAAAAAGGGGGCAAAATGGACACCACCCTAAAAATGTCTTTCCTTCGAAAATTCAAGTAAACGAGGGAAAACATAAAAAAGACGATTCAATATTCAAGATAATTGATCCAAGCTGTTTGGCGTATTTTTGCGATTAAATTTTTGGTAAAATTGAATGTTAATCATAGTTGCATTATCTAATATTTTTTTTACGATTTTTTTTAAATTTATAAATTTATCTAATTTTTTTTTACGAATTTTGTTCAATTTTCTACATTAAAAAATGTTCTGCGTTTTTTTTTCCAAATTTTGGAGTTTGTATTTTTTTCAATAATTTTTTTATTTTTTGCCTCCAGTGTCCATTTTACCCCCCATTCCCCTACATATCGATGAAAATCCTTCGCCGGACGAGGAAATCGAGAATATAACGATAGAAGACGCAGACGACGACTAATATGTAATCCGGTTCCAATATCCCGAAGGCCCGTCCTCCTCGAATCCTCCTCTTAAGGTACACACGTCTTAGCCTTCGTCCTTCGAGCCACAGGACCCACAGAATTGCAATTCCAGCGCAAAAGTTCGGTGTACTTTGTGTGGACGTATGCATTTATATGGGGCATTCCACACTGACTCGACCTGGGTCTGACCCATCACATTTCCGATTTTGTCCGAATTTTTTTAGGGTTTTGTAGTGCCTCTGAAAGGCACTCAGGATTTTTTTCAGATTTTTTTGGAGCGATTTGACTCATCAATAATTTTATAAACAAATGTACTGTTAACCCTAATAAAAAAATCTGAAAAAATCACAAAAACCCTGTTTTTTAAAAGGAAAATTTTAAGCTCTCAACCAGGGTTTTCCTTTCGTTTATAACAGGCTTTTTCGAAAAAAAAGTTTTAAAGAATAGAAGGAAAAACCTGAATTAAGTGGGTCGTTATCAGAACATGATTTTTTTAAACGACCCACTCAATTCAGGTTTTTTCTTCAATTTTTTATTATTTTGTTTTTAAAAAAGCTTGTTATAAACAGGAACAAGGCTTGAAATATTTGATATAAAAAACGGGATTTTTTTCGGATTTTCGATTTTTGATTTTTCAATTTCGATTTGAGCAATTTGTTAATAAAATTATTATGAATTCGAATGGCTCCAAAAAAATCTGAAAAAAATCATGAGTGCTTTTCAAAGGTACTACAAAAGGATAAAAAAATTGCGGACAAAATCGGCGAGGCGATGGGTCGGGTCGAATCGTTGTGGAACGCCTCATATACACACATAGAAGAAAATCCGGGCGAAGATACAGGGCTGATCGTGAAGAAGTAGGAAAAACGAGAATGCGAAAAGGGGGTCGCGAAATAGGGAAGAAATAGAACGAGAGATAGAGGGCCGAGAAAGGGAAATTGCTTGCATGTATATATATTTATCCGGCGGATTAGTTTGCTCGTAGCTTTGAGAAAAGCCCGTAACTATCGATGAATCTTTTTCTTCTTCTTTCACTTCTTCTTCTTATACCAAACTTTTATCGCATGCGAAATGTATCGGGGATGAAAAATCCGATGATTAAATTTCACGGATGAAATATGTTCGCGGACAAAGGTCAAAGGAACAGAAATTGAAGGGCGAAAAAAAAACTTTTTTTTTGGAAAAAAATTTTCACGTAGGAAAATTATATTAAAACATATCATTAATATTATAAATAGTATAATAATTATAAATATTATAATAATTATAAATATTACAATAATTATAAATATTATAATTATTATAAATATTATAATAAAATATTTAAAAAAAAGAATGACAGGAATGCGAGAGATTTTATCTCCAACCCTTCATTATTTATTTTTTTCTCCGTCAGCGAAAAGTATTTTTCCATTGGAACAAAATGGCGTCAAAGAGTTTTCTATGCGTGAAACGGCTGGAATTTTTTGGTTTAAAACAGAAATAAAAATAATTGAAAAAAATAAAATAAACGAAATGGAAGGGGCGAAGGCTTCTGCCGCTCTATCTATCGACGGGTGATTAGTTTTTAGAGTCTGTAAACCATAGCGCAGATTCCAATTTATCGTTTGACAGGGAACAGAGGACTCACCCCGGTGTATAAATATATGAGGCACTCCGTGCGGTATCGAACGGTCAAAAAATTGTCCACTCTAAGAAAAAAAATGAAATTTTGTCAAATTATCAAATTATATGAAAAAGAGTAGTGTACATTTTTTCAAAATTTTTGGATCGCATTTTTTTGAGTTTTTCAAAATTTCAAAATTTTCCAAGTACCGTTATATCTTGAAAGCATACGATTAAACAGAAAAATGTTTCAGACAAAAAAGTTACAGTTTTACGTAAACTCTGTGAAATTTTTTTTTTTTATTTATTCGAGTTTAAAAAATGACCTTTTTCATCAAAAATATACGAAAAAAAAATTATATTTCGGTATGTCAGTTCCGATTTATCTAAAAAAAATCCAGAAAATACTGTAAAGTATGTACAATAAACATTTTCAAGAGACTTGATTAGTTGTTCCAAAGCTATGCTTGGTTTTATTAACAGTATTATTTTTTGTTTTTTTTTAGAAAAATCAATTATTATGGAAAATCATACCCTCCCAAATTGTTTCTCTCAAATTTTTAGATAAAAGAACATCTATATTAATAATACTTCAGAGTACTTTCTGGAATTTTTTAGAGATAAATCGAAACTGACATACCGATCGAAAAAAATTATTTTCCTAAATTTTAGATGAAAATGGTCATTTTTTAAATGCAACTTTTTTGTCTGAAACATTTTTCCGTTCAATCGTTTTCAAGGTACAGCGGTACTTGGAAAATTTTGGAATTTTGGAAAAACTCAAAAGCATGCGATGCAAAAATTTTGAAAAAATGTACACTACTCTTTTTCACATAATTTGATAATTTGACAAAATTTCAATTTTTTTGACAGTGGACAACTTTTTGACCGTTCGAAACCGCACGGAATGTCTCATATATAATATACCTATATATAAACGAGAGGCGAAACGAGGGATGGAACAAACGTTTTGTTCGATCCGAGAGTGCGTTTTCACTCTCGTACTCTCGAATTTGCGCATGCATAGATTTTTTTTTCCACCCGCATTCTCCCTTCTGTCGCGAATGGAGGAACTTGGACGTTGCAGTCCCGAATTCTCGCAAATCACCCCTTTCCCGGGTTACCGCAGGTTGCACTGTCGAAATGCGCGATGCTTGCACACTTTTGGATCGGCATGAATTGTTTTTTCGTTCCTTTTTTTTTACACCCTCCGCCATTTTTCCCGGGCGAAGGAGAGATCGAGGTAATATGAAATTTCTCGATTAAACTGCCAGTAAAATTCATCGGAGCAATAAAAATCGAATTTGTGGGGATGGGGGTGGAGTATTTTAGAATCCAGTCCATTTTATTACGAGTTTCGGGCTTGTCACCTCGGCCGGTCACTTACCGACGCCGCGGCCCGCGCCGATGAAGAAGTACGCTCGCCCCTCGGTCGGTAAGGAAGGGATCGCATTTGAGACCAAGGAGAGATCGAGGTAATATGAAATTTCTCGATTAAACTGCCAGTAAAATTTATCGGAGCAATGAAAATCGAATTTGTGGGGATGGGGGTGGAATATTTTAGAATCCAGTCCATTTTATTACGAGTTTCGGGCTTGTCGCCTCGGCCGGTCACTTACCGACGCCACGGCCCGCGCCGATGAAGAAGTACGCTCGCCCCTCGGTCGGTAAGGAAGGGATCGCATTTGAGACCAAGGAGAGATCGAGGTAATATGAAATTTCTCGATTAAACTGCCAGTAAAATTTATCGGAGCAATGAAAATCGAATTTGTGGGGATGGGGGTGGAATATTTTAGAATCCAGTCCATTTTATTACGAGTTTCGGGCTTGTCGCCTCGGCCGGTCACTTACCGACGCCGCGGCCCGCGCCGATGAAGAAGGACGCTCGCCCCTCGGTCGGTAAGGAAGGGATCGCATTTGAGACCAAGGAGAGATCGAGGTAATATGAAATTTCTCGATTAAACTGCCAGTAAAATTTATCGGAGCAATGAAAATCGAATTTGTGGGGATGGGGGTGGAATATTTTAGAATCCAGTCCATTTTATTACGAGTTTCGGGCTTGTCGCCTCGGCCGGTCAATTACCGACGCCGCGCCGATGAAGAAGGACGCTCGCCCCGCGGTCGGTAAGGAAGGTATCGCATTTGAGACCAAGAGACTTGTAATCTAGTAGACTCGTAAAATGGAAGAGCATTCAAATGGTACAGATTTTTCTGGTAGAGATGTATTTCTGACAGAAAAATAAATGAAACAGCTGTAAATGTGTCAAACAGAAACAATTTTGGCGCGCGGACCATATTCACCGATTTTCTCCTCTGTGATGACGAATGGAAATGCACACAACAGAATCGAGAAAATAAATACGAGAGTAACGAAAATTATACGATACAATGGGGGTGAGTATAATGTTATTATTTCGGGTATCGACGCACAATGGACGAATACGTCGATAAATTTAAAAAAAAAAAAGTGAAAACTTTGAGTGGAATGAAAAAATCGACTAAACGATTTTCCCGAACGACGATAATCACGGATAATTGAGTTGGAAAAAATTGAATATTCATCGCCAATGCAAAAATTATTCATGCGTATACTCAATTATTGAACAACAACAAAAAAAAAGGTTTTGCACTCGATGCAATTTATTCTGTCGGCTTAATCGAATTAGATAATTTGTCATTCGCGATGTGAAGGATGAATTTAATATTTGCATGTTCAACATTTTTTTGCCATCTCGAAATTTTCATTCATGCGTAATCTAAATATTTTTTTTTCAAATGTGTTTTTGTAATCCTCATTTGGGGACAAAATCCTCATTTCAAAATTTTGAGCTTCAGAGTATTCGAAAGTATGTTTGTGAATATTTCCCTTTCTTTTAACCTTGCCAATCAATAATAATAATAATAATAATAATAATAATTATAATAATAATAACTTTACAAAAAATCGTTTCCGATAGCTGCAAAATTATTGTTGTGATTTATTTATTGATTTAAATTGACATTTATATTAAATTCAAAATTATATTAAATAAAATGCAGCAATTAATATTAATCATTAAGATTTATCATTAAGATTACTATAATGATTAAATTTGTATATTTATAAAATTTCGGATATAAAATGTTTTCAAGTTAAATTTAGAAATTAGATAAATTTTATTAGATTATGCAAATTCACAAGTATTTTTTTAACGGTTTTTTTTTATTTCATCCCCCAGACAATTCTTTCCAAATCCCACGGAAACAATTTTAAATACACAAACTCAAAAATTTCGAAATTTGTTGAAAAAAGCTACTTTGAGCAGATAAAAATAAGGACCAAAAGTTAATCAACCCCTAAACAGCAATTTTCTCAATCATGCGTCATCCGATCGATTGAAAGTATCTTCTTGAATATTTCCCTTTTTTAACCCTGCCAATCAATAATAATAATAATAATAATAATAATATTAATTTTACAAAAAAAAAACGTCTGCGATAGCTGCAAAATTATTGTTGTGATTTATTTATTTATTTAAATTGACATTTATATTTAATTCAAAATTACATTTAATAAAATTGCGAATAAAAAATGTTTTCAAGTTAAATTTAGGAATTACATAAATTTTATTAGATTATGCAAATTCATAAGTATTTTTATAACGGTTTTTTTTTTCAATTTCATCCGATCGATTTTATTTAAGAAAATGTGAATAAAAGTGATCACAAGAATTAGACATTGCTTTTATCATCGTTTTATCATTTTATTCATCTATATCGAAGCAATGATAACATTTCGTCGGTCGCTTTAAAGACCGGGGATGAAGTTTTCCGAGCGTAAAATAGTTATGTCGAGGAAGACTTGAATTTCTTAATTTCGCGATTCAGTGAGATTCAACGGATTCAGCTGGATTTTCCAGTAAAGAAAACTCGTGCAATCAGCAACGAAGACGCCGGAGGAAAACGAGATAGGGGTGGAGATGTAAGGGTAGAAGAAAGAGAGGGGGGGGGGTAGGCAGATAGTTCACGCGGAAGAGCGAGAGGTCGACAAATATTTTTCGATAAATTTCACGCTTGAGAACTCTCCCATTGGGCGTTCATTCGAGATATGGCGAGTCTCTCATAACTGGAGAGAAAAAAAAATTGAGTAAGAAAGATGAAAAGGAGAGCGAGAGCAAAGCCAGAATCTTCAAGATTCGCATCTACCTGACAAATTGCTAAGTACCCGGGAATAAAAGCGAGAGCGAGTAGTCCGCAGTTTTAAGTTCCTCGAGAAGTGAGAGTTTTCATTTAAACACATATATACGTATATATGGGTCGTTCCATGTCAAATCGACCAATAGTTGGAATCAACCCCAAATTTCGATGAAATTTGGTCAGAAGTTTTCTTTTATCATGACACAAAGTTCTACCAAAGGAAAAAAAATTCAAAAATTTTGTTTCAAAAGTTAGGCTAAATTCAAAATTTTTTTCAGTTTTTCATGTTTATTTTCTAAATTTCTCGAAAACTATTATAGTTAGGAAAAAATCGTTCTGGGCTCGTCTTAGAGAGTATATTTGGGGCTGCGAAAAAACATATTTCGAATTTTTTTTTTGAAAAATGATGAATTTTGAGAATTTCGAAGTTTTAAAAATCGTGAAAATTCACGATCAACATTAAATTTTGGGTTTTCTTTTTTTATATAATACCTTATACTGGTCTTATCATTAAAAGATCCTGAAATTTTCAGAAAGGTGTTTTTTTTTAAAATATGAATTTTTGAATTTTAGTAATAAATTTTTTTTCACCCCTAAGTCAAGTAAAGTTGAGCAATCATGTAATTTTGTAATTTTGAGCAGTACAAATTTCAATGAATGACATAAGAATTTCAATTATATTTCTGTTTTTACATTCTTATGTCGTTGATTGAAATATTTTTTTACCAATTAAATTTATTTGTTTACCAAAATTCAAAAATAAATATTTTTTCGAAATAAAAACACCTTTCTAAAAATTTCAGGATCTTTTGAGATCGATACAAGGTATTACATAAACAAAATTGAACCATAATGTTGATCGTGGACTTTTACGATTTTTTTAAATTCAAAATTCCCCAGATTCATCATTTTTTTTTTTTTAATTCGGATTCTTTTTTTTCCTTTGGTAGAACTTCGTTTTATGATAAAAGATGACTTCTGAACGAATTTCATCGAAATTAAAAGGAGTCGATTCCAACTATTGTTGGTGGATTTGACGTGGAATGACTCATATATAATTTATATATAAGCCGACTACTGCAGGAGCTTTGCCAGGACGCGTTCTCAAGAGTTGCGGGTCTCTCTGGCAAAAGCTCCGACGAACAGAGGGCTTATACTGGTTAGGAAAAGTTTGAGTTCATAATTTACCCCATAGCTGCCTTCACTCGACCACTTCGCGCTTGACTCTCCGCTCTCTTTTTCTTAAGGTTAATTTTCCTTTTTTTTCCTACTGTTCCTCCTCTCTCGGTTATACCTGAATTTTCGCGACATTATAATCAGGCGAAAAGCGCGACCGAGATAAGCAGTCGTTGATCGCATCAAGAGTCAAGAGAAAACGAGACTTGAAATTTGAAAAAAAAACCTGAGGCTAACAGACCTTGAATTTGCATTCCAAGTGTAGCTATGAGAAGAGAACACCCAGAAAAAAGATCTAGTACATTCAACTAAATCCTAGTCAAGCCAAATACATTTTTTTAGTTGTAGGCCAGCCTAATCAACTCTATTCGTGTCAAAAATTTTTTTTTTTCAATGACCTACTAGGAAAATATATTGCAATCTAATAAATTTATATTTAATACTAATAAATATTATTTCAAACTGAAAAAATATGTATTTAAATGAAATAATTTTTTTTTTAATATTTACACAATATATATTTTTAAACATCTCAATCTTTGAATGTATAGCTACACATATGAAGTCTACAATTTCGTAGGCTTCGTCTTTTCTTTAACAGAAGGGAAAGAAAAAAGACCCTTTTTTATGGGAATCCTTTTCGGGGATTCGACCATCTTGCGTTTTGCCGCAATGTTCAATGTATTTGATATCCATACTGAAAAATAAGGATATCAAACATAGACGAGCTTGGAAAGGATATATAGGCGTCGAGAGGCAGGTTCGCTTGTGCGAAAGGTCGCCACCTGGCGGATTTTTGGGGCACTGACAAATCTGCAGATACGATCGGATGAGATTACGGGTGAATAGGGATTTAGTAACAACGAATAGAATTTTTCTTCAACGCCTGTTTCTCGATGACAGGGAATTCAAATAAATAAATATAGTGGAAGTAAATATCGCCCAAAATTGGATGGAAAGAAAATTTTCTTTAAAGTAACTAAAAAATAATCAAATAAACGATTATAGTACCGACGACTACATCTTTTTTCTGGGTGAAGGTAAAATGCTACTTTGAAAGAGTTGCAGCTTTCAGTTTTCCCGGAAAATTTCGAGCTTTCATTTTTTTGAAAATTATATTCCTAATTTCGAAATTGATCCAATTTCCAAAGTTTCCCAAATTTGAAAATTCCCAAACAAAATTATATCCAATATCTTATTCTGTATCTTCGATTCTTCGAGATCCAAAAACCTTTAAAAAAAATGTGATCAAAATTGAAAAAATGCTACTTTAACAGAGCTGCAACTTTGAGCTGTCAAGGCAAATTTTGATTTTTAACATTTTTAAACTATCCATAAATTTGCAACAAATAGTCCGAGTATCTCCTCGATTTTTCAAGATTTAATAAAATTGAAGAAATAATAACAGTGCGAAAATAAGCTGCTCCCCATGCAGAAATTTCGATAGGGACACCCTACGTCCCATCAAATCCCTGTCGGGATTCGGCATGGACTCCCCAAAACGGGCGTCCCTATGGGGATCCCTATCGGGATTTGCTATAGATTCCCCAAAACGGGCGTCCCTATGGGGGTCTCTATCTAGGATTTACTATGGATTCCCCAAAACGGGCGTCCCTATGGGCGTTCTTATTAGGATTTGTTATGGATTCCCGAATACGGGCGTCCCTATGGGCGCTCCTATCGGGATTTGCTGTGGATTCCCCAAATCGGGACTCCCTATTAAAATCCAGGTTGCATCGCCATATGGCGTCACTCCCATTTACCATGTCCCCATAAGATTCCTATGTGGATCGAGTATGACGGTCGTAGGTCTGGATCATATAGATGGCGTACTCGTGAGCCGTGCGGGATTTAGTATTATTACCTGTGCGATGCCAGTGAGGTTATGTCGTGTGTTTATTTTGTGCTTTCAATATATTTGGTGATCTGATTCTATTATTGATGAACAACGGAATGAATGAGCGTAAGAAAACTCGCATTCGCGTACAACGATGTCGGAAAATACGTCGGGAAATTAATCTCGAACTGCAACGCCATGCCGAAGCACGTGCTTCAATTCCAGGTTAGGAACAATACAAGTTTTCCACCGTTTTGATAACGATTATAATAGTTAATAAATATTTATTATTCATTAAAAATAAATACTTGAGATTGGGAGCTTTGTAAAACCTTTCACAGACTTTAACAAAATAAAAAAATTAATATAAATTCTAATAAAAATTGATTCGGTTCGGTATCCCTACAGGATACCGTTTGGTATCCCTACAGGATCCCGGTTGGGTATCCCTACAGGATCCCGTTTGCGTATCCCCATTCGAATCTAATGGGCGGATGTTACAATCACGATTGGAATCCAATCTGACGTCGCATTAGATCCCGATGGGGAGGCCGGGATGCGCGCCAGAATCCCACCGGATCCCTATCGAAATTTCTGCATGGGTCTGAGAGAGTTGCAAATTTGAGCTGTCGCGGAAAATTTCGAGTTGCGATATGGGTGATTCCTCGTCAAACTAGCAGGTCGAAAAATTGGATGTCTCCGATCATACTCTCGATTTTTTCCTGTGCTCTCTATCATGAGAAAACGTTGCTGTTAAATCACTAGCCCAAAATAAAATTATTTGTACGAGTTATGATTTTATGAAAATTGCGTACTTTTAACGACTCGAAAAACAACTTTTTTGCTTTTGTGTATAACTCTGCCGGATTTTCGAATTCGAGAATTTCACTTCGAGAAATCGAAACTGTATTCAAAACCCTTTAAAATGAGCACAAATTAACCTCATTTGGTGTATTTATGACGCCACTATCGTGAAACTACGTTTTTTCGAAAATCAAGAATAACTGAAAAACCTCATTTTTGAAAAATCTGAAAAAATCATATTAAAATTTTACGACAAAAAATCTATAGTTCTGTGGAGTTTAAACTAGTTCTGACCAATAGATTCAACGACAAAATTTTACTTAAAATTTTACGACAAAAAATCTATAGTTCTGTGGAGTTTAAACTAGTTCTGACCAATAGATTTTGAGTTATTGATCAATTTCATTTTTCCGAAATCAGTTGCAGCTATTTTGGGTTTTGACTTTGGGTTTTCTGAGAATTTCGTCAATAAAGTCGATGATCATTGTTTCAAAAAATTATCAAACAATTTATTTACAATTCTTTAAGGTCCATCTCCATCAAATGATGATCATATATACGAATAATTGCTTTTTCTGCAACTTTAGGTTTAAAGTTGCGATTGTTTAAATTGTAAAAAATTAAAAAAAAAATTATTTACAAATCTTGGAGATCCATCTTTATTGTAATTGTAGAATTATAAATAAATAGTTTCATAATTTTTTACAATTTAAACAATCTCAACTTCAAACCTAATGTTGCAGAAAATAATTGCTTTTTCTGTAACTTTAGATCTAAAATTACAAAAAAAAGCTATTATTCATAAATATTATCATCATTTGACGGAGATGGATCTCAAAGAATTGTAAATAAATTGTTTTATAACCTTTTGAAACAGTAACTATCGATTTTATTGACGAAAATCTCAGAAAACCTAAAGTCAAAACCTGAATATCCCAGAATAGCTGAAACTGATTTCTGAAAAATGAAATTGATCAATAATTCAAAATTAATTGGTCAGAAATAGTTCAAACTCCACAGAAATAGAGAATTTTTGTCGTAAAAATTTAATATAATTTTTTCAGATTTTTAAAAAATGAGGTTTTCCAGTTATTCTTTTTTTTTCAAAAAAAAAAACGTAGTTTTACGATTGTGACGTCATAAATGCACCAAATGAGGTTAATTTGTGCTCATTTTGAAGGGTTTTGAATATACTTTCGATTTCTCGAAGTGAAATTCTCGAATTCCAAAATCCGGCGGAGTTATAAACAAAAGCAAAAAAAAGTTGTTTTTGGAGTCGTTAAAAGTACGCAATTTTCAAAAAATCATAACTCGTACAAATAATTTTACTTTGGGCTACCGATTTAACAGCAATATTTTCTCATGATAGAGAACACAGGAAAATATGATCGAAGACATCGATTTTTTGGACCTGCTGGTTTGACGAGGAATCACTCATGTAATTGAAAATAATTGAAAAAAAAAATACAAAGGAAATGGAAAAATATGCAAACTCAAGAGTGTTGCAAGCTTTCATTTTTCGCTGGAAAATTTTTTCAACGGTACAAAAAATGTTCTTGGATTACAGGGAAAATAAGAGTGGGGAAATGAGAACATTGGAGAATGGTCGCTATAGGCGAACATTTATCAAGCCTTCTGCTCTTTAATAATGGCCATGTACCTAATACTCTATCCTCGTGGTCCTTAATTACTTCTCCTCGGGGGCCAGTCAACTATATATAACTATGCGTTTTCCCCTCGCTACCCCTAAAACTCTTGCACCCGCCCTTCATTACCCGCTCCTCTTAACTTCGCTGACTCCTCTATTATATTAATGTTATACGTTCCCTCCATCTCTGCCTCTGGTTTATATTCAGAGCTCGGAAAACTCGTCTTCGATGTTTTCCAAATTTTCGAACTAAAAGTTGGCAATCATCGCGAAATTTCAGACTTTTCCCCGGCGCGGAGAAAAGGAGAGATAAAGGGAGATCATTATGACATCGAACATCGTTAACGAAGGAGAAATTTATAGCTGATCCTATGATCCCCCTTCTTTGGCTCTTTCTCCCTTTATCTGGACAAACCGTGATCGAAATTAAGCTGCTTCGTTGGCCAGAGATATTTGATAAGGGATGAGACGTTGGGGCCAATCGTGAAAAACTATTATTTCTTCGGTATAATAATAGTAGGTATAATAATAGTGCCTATAATCGCAAATTAAGATAATTTTCATTTTTTTGTAATCCCAAAAATCAACCCCTCACCCTGAAATCCGTGTCAAATTTTCAAGTTTTTTTCTACTAATAGTTATAAATTAATTAATGAAATTAATCAATTGATTGAAACGTCATTTGGCCCCGAAAGCATTCTACTTACACTAACCAAACAGTTTATTTGTAGTAAAGAAACATATGGGGTGTTCCACACCAAACCGGACACCATTTAGCTTTTGCATCTCCGATTTTTTTCAAAATTTGTTATGTTCTAGTATTGGTTGAAAGAGGTCTTCATGATTTTTTTAAATTTTTTTTGTCGAGCCGTTTTCGAGATATCGATTTTTCAAAAATGAGGCTACTTTTTTTTCAAACATAACTTTGCGAAATATGGGCCAAATGGGACGTTTTTTTTCTTCAAAATTTTTTGTTTCAACGTACTTTTGATAACAAAAATATCGAAAAAAAATTTCAAACCGTATTTCTATGAGATTTTCAAGTTTTAAAAATAAATTGTTGAATTACAAAAAACACGTACTGATCGATTTTCGTAAAAAAAATTTGTAAAAAACTGTCACTTATTTCGCAATTTTTATGCCTAAGTAGGTAATGGGATAACGATGGGATCTATTTTTTTTTCGATTTTTTAATTTTCATATTTTATTTATCCGTGTTGGAAATAAATATTTATCTTTTTAAAATAAAATAGATATACGGTTTGAATTTGTTTCGATATTTTTTTATCAAAAGTACGTTTAAAAACAGAAATTTTGAAAAAAAACGTCCCTTCTGGTGCATTTTTCGCAAAGTTATGGGCGTTTGAAAAAAAAAGTAGCCTAATTTTTGAAAAATCGATATCTTTAAAACGGCTCGACAAAAAAAATTGAAAAAAATTATGAAGACCTCTTTCTACCAATACTAAAACCTAAAAAATTTTGAAAAAAATCGGAGATGCAAAAGCTAAATGGTGTCCGGTTTGGTGTGGAACGCCCCACATATTTAGTTGGCACTCTTACTTAAATATTCCTAAAGTGTTACAAAATTTGTCGGTCGTTAAGAAATATTTTATTGGTGTCAATATAATTTATTAACTTTGCAAAAATATTTATTTAATTTATTAACTGTTAAAAAATAATTGATTTCGACATATTCATCTTTACATTTGTTAACAGTTAGCAAATCCTGGTACATTGTTTTCTCAGTGTAATAAAAAAAAATTCATTGCTACGAATTTTAATGAATATAAAATTTTTACGACAAATTTCAAAAAAGCGTATCTTTGTTCAGTTTCTTTCCAAGAATAATCCGCAATTTCCATTTTCGTGATTAAAAGGCTCATTTTTTTTCCCAAAAGATTATTCATTAATTTATAAACAATTTATAAACAATTTATAAACAACAATTTAATCTCAGATCAGAGGAAAATTGCTGAATATTCTTAAAGGAAAAATGTGAAATAAAATTGCGCTTGGTCAAAAAATAGCGGAAGAATTTATATTGAAAAACTGGATTGGACAATTGATGCGATTCGCAAGATTCGTTAAAGGGGCAAACTAACCTCAACTGCGAAAATATTTCGATCGATGATATTGAAACTGACTTAAACTTTAAAAACCTGAATAAAATTGAAAATTAAAATTTGAAGAAATTTTATGTATTCGGAGAGTTCAACAAAAAAATTTATTTAAACTTTCAAAAAGTGAATAAAATTGAAAATTAAAATTTGAAAAAAATTCATGTATTGGGAGAAATTAACACAAAAATTTACTTAAACTTTTAAAAACTGAATTAAATTAAAAATAAAAATTTGAAGAAAATTTATGTATTGGGAGAATTTAACACAAAAATTTACTTAAACTTTTAAAAACTGAATCAAATTAAAAATAAAAATTTGAAAAAATTGTATGTACTGTAAACAATTTATAAACAATAATATGACCTGAGATAAGATAAAAATTGCTGATTATTCTTAAAGAAAAATCTGAAGTAAAATTGCGCTTCGTCAAAAAATTACGAAAGAGTTTACATTGAAAAACTGGATCTGAAAATTGATGCGATTTGCAAGATTTGTTAAAGGGGCGAACGACCCTTAATTGCGAAGATATCCCGAGTGATAATATTGAATATTTGTACTCACGAATATCCAACGAGTGTGAAAAAGTTCCGGTGGAAAAAATTGATTGCGGAAACTCTTACCTGAAAGCAGAAAAATCGAAGAAAAAAAATGTTAAAGGTGAAAAGGAAACATTTGCTTGATTGATATGCCGAACGAGCAATTGACAAGACGTATACGTGTGTAAAGAGGGTGGAAAAAAAGTCGATAAAATTTACCCGAGACTCGGCAGGAAAAAGTTCGCAAACAAGAAAGAAGCTCTTTTTCCACGAGGGAGAGAAAAAAAAACATCTCGCTTGCGGAGAATAAAAATTATGTTGTAAAAAAAAAGATGAGAGAGAGAGAAAGGGATGAAAAAACTGTTGCGCAGAATGCGATTAAATTGAAATTAGTTGATGGAAAAGTTTTTAATTGCAGATTCGATAACGTGTAACAAGAGAAGACACTCTCGAGGAATCTCACTCGAGGCGCGTGAAGAGCCAAGAAGAAAAGGGAAAAAGTTTGTTGAAAACGAGTCCGATCGAACGCGTCGCGAATTAATTAATTCCCATCTGAGAACGAATAATCGAAACTTGATTTTTAACGGTAAATAAAGTGCCAAATGTGATGGAAAAATTTGTAAATTACAATTCATCTCAAAGTTTGATGAAAAAAAAATGTTGGTTTTACAAATTTAGGTTGATGTTTTGAAAATATGGAATATATGATATTCAATATATCAGAGCTGGGCAGTACTTGAAAGTACTCGGTACTTGCAGGTACTTGAAGTACAGTACTTGCAAGTACAAAGTACTTGAAAAGTACTTCAAGTACAAAGTACTTGAAAAGTACTTCAAGTACAAAGTACTTGAAAAGTACTTCAAGTATTGTATTTGAAATTTTCAATTACTGCCTGTACTTGAAGTACTGTACTTGAAAATTTCAAGTACTTTTCTGTACTTGAAGTACTTTTTTCAATTACAAGTATCAAGTACTTTTGAATGTGTCTTGCTGATGGTTGCATGCGCAAAGCCTTTGAGTATGGGTCATTCCATGTCAAATCGAGCAATATTTGGAATCGACCCCTTTCAATTTCAATGAAATTTCGTCAGAAGTTTTCTTTTATCATAAAGCAAAGTTCTAACAGAGGAAAAAAATTATTTTTTTTTTTTCGAAAATTCAAAATTTCAATATTTTTTCAAGTTTATTTTTTTTATATTTCGATAACTGTTATAGTTACGAAAAAATCGTTCTGGGTTCGTCTTAAAGAGTATACTTGGGGCTACGAACCCTTAAGAGGGGGTGAAAATTTGAAAAAAATTAATCACATGCAGTTGAGACGTTTCAATTTTTTTAATTTTCTTTATAGAATCGTGGATACCTATAGAATGATCCTGAAAAAAGTTGTAACCATTTCGACTTACCCTTAAGAGGAAAGCACCCTCAAAAGGGGGTGAAGATTCAAAAAAATCATACTAACCAAGAATCTGTTCGATTTTTAAAAAATCAGAATATAGATCGAAATAATACAAGACTTGTAATTTTTTTTTAGCATGATTTCATTAAAAATCATACACTTAACATTTATTTACTAAAAACAAAGAAATTTGATCCATCAAACTTGCACCCTGCAAAACAATCCTGTTTTAAAAAACCTTTTGCCCTTTTTTAAATTTCCAAAAATAGTGCTAAAATTCACCTCTCTTTACTCGAATATAAAAATGTCGAAAATGACGAAAAAATGAACGTCCGAGGTGTCCATTCAAGCTCGACCGATTAGGGGTGGCTTGACTACGACCCCCGAGATAGAGTCGCCTCGACGAGGGAAAACGAACAGGAAAAAGAGGAGGAAGAAGAGAACGAAGAGAAAAGAAAGGACAAAGCGCTGGAAGGAAAGGAGTCAGCGAAGTTTCTTTTTTTTTTTTTTTTTTTTTTGCAGAAGTGACTTTACCGTCGGATGAACTCGTCCGATTGCTTTTAAATTACCGGCGTGTCGTGGCAGCGGACTTGACGTTTCGCGAAATTTATCGGAAGAAGATGGCTGATATCCTTTGGGAATTCATCCCTCTTTCAACCCCCAAAACCGAGGCACACGAAGATCTTCAAGGGATGAAAGAGGGGTGAAAAAATTTTGGCAAAATGTCACACACGTTTGCACGAAGCTCGAAGGATCGTTGATAACGTCTGTAGATCACGCAAATTTTTCTCAAAGACACTTTTCCCTCATCCTCAACCCTCTCATTTCCCTCTGTCGTCTTTTCAATATTTATTTATCCTCCCCCTGATTTTCTATAAACTTTTGCGATCAGCTCGAATCACGTATTTTCCACGCTGTGGCTTTTACTACTGGGGAAACATTGTCACGACGTAGAAGTCGAATCTACAACCCCTAAAAGATTGTCAACGCTCGGGGAAGTCACGAGGCAAAATGGCGAGAGACAAAGCAAGGGAGAGGGATATTATGGCTTGTATCTTAAGGACGAATGTAGGGGGTCAAGAATAATTGAATAGTGACTTTCACAGAAATAGTAACATAGTGATTTTTCGAGAAAACGATTTTTGAGCGATTTAAGCTTTGAAAAAAAAAAATTTGTTTTGGACTTTTGCTAAAATTGAATCTGTCCACTAAAATAGGGGTAATTTTTTTTCTACTTAAAATTTTGGCTCTAACCTGCGCTCATTCTTTTTGCAATCGTTGAAGCTTTAAAACGCCGCTTTGTTCATCCGGTTCTGATGATTTTCCGATTTTTGGCAGATTTTTAAAATTCGACCATCGATTTTTGCGATTTTTTTAAGGCATACCCCTTTCCGTTCTTTTTGGGTCATTTTCAAACTGCTGTCATTTCTCTAAAAATTTATATATCAGAATGAACCAAACGGCATTCTCTAAGTTCAGTAACAAGGTTTATGTACGAACAAGAAATTTCCGAATCGGTCAAACCGATCGAACGTTATGAGCGTTTGAAATTTCGTGATTTTGAGGTTTCTAAAAATGGGGCTGAAATTGAGGAAAAGTGTTTTTGATGAAAATTCATAAAAATTTTGATTTTTTGAGAAAACTATCGGTAGATTCGTGTTCAGAGGGACAAAATACATCGACACAAGATTTGAAAAAAAAAAAAAAAAAAAAAAATTGTTTTTTGCATTTTGGCCGAAATTGAATCTGTCCACTAAAATAGGTGTAATTTTTTTCCTACTCAAAATTTTGGCTCTCACCTGCGCTCATTCTCTTTGCAATCGTTGAAGCTTTAAAACGCCGCTTTGTTCATCCGATTCTGATGATTTTTCGATTTTTGGCAGATTTTTAAAATTCAACCATCGATTTTTGCGAATTTTTTAAGGCATACCCCTTTCCGTTCTTTTTGGGTCATCTTCAAACTGCTGTCATTTCTCTAAAAATTTATATATCAGAATGAACCAAACGGCATTCTCTAAGTTCAGTAACAAGGTTTATGTACGAACAAGAAATTTCCGAATCGGTCAAACCGATCGAACGTTATGAGCGTTTGAAATTTCGTGATTTTGAGGTTTCTAAAAATGGGGCTGAAATTGAGGAAAAGTGTTTTTGATGAAAATTCATAAAAATTTTGATTTTTTGAGAAAACTATCGGTATATTCGTGTTCAGAGGGACAAAATACATCGACACAAGATTTGAAAAGAAAAAAACAAAAAAATTTTGTTTTTTGCATTTTGGCCGAAATTGAATCTGTCCACTAAAATAGGTGTAATTTTTTTCCTACTCAAAATTTTGGCTCTCACCTGTGCTCATTCTCTTTGCAATCGTTGAAGCTTTAAAACGCCGCTTTGTTCATCCGATTCTGATGATTTTTCGATTTTTGGCAGATTTTTAAAATTCGACCATCGATTTTCGCGATTTTTTTAAGGCATACCCCTTTCCGTTCTTTTTGGGTCATCTTCAAACTGCTGTCATTTCTCTAAAAATTTATATATCAGAATGAACCAAACGGCATTCTCTAAGTTCAGTAACAAGGTTTATGTACGAACAAGAAATTTCCGAATCGGTCAAACCGATCGAACGTTATGAGCGTTTGAAATTTCGTGATTTTGAGGTTTCTAAAAATGGGGCTGAAATTGAGGAAAAGTGTTTTTGATGAAAATTCATAAAAATTTTGATTTTTTGAGAAAACTATCGGTAGATTCGTGTTCAGAGGGACAAAATACATCGACACAAGATTTGAAAAAAAAAAAAAAAAAAAAAAAATTTGTTTTTTGCATTTTGGCCGAAATTGAATCTGTCCACTAAAATAGGTGTAATTTTTTTCCTACTTAAAATTTTGGCTCTCACCTGCGCTCATTCTCTTTGCAATCGTTGAAGCTTTAAAACGCCGCTTTGTTCATCCGATTCTGATGATTTTTCGATTTTTGGCAGATTTTTAAAATTCGACCATCGATTTTTGCGATTTTTTTAAGGCCCCTTTCCGTTCTTTTTGAGTCATTTTCAAACTGCTGTCATTTCTCTAAAAATTTATATATCAGAATGAACCAAACGGCATTCTCTAAGTTCAGTAACAAGGTTTATGTACGAACAAGAAATTTCCGAATCGGTCAAACCGATCGAACGTTATGAGCGTTTGAAATTTAGTGATTTTGAGGTTTCTAAAAATGGGGCTGAAATTGAGGAAAAGTGTTTTTGATGAAAATTCATAAAAATTTTGATTTTTTAAGAAAACTATTGGTAGATTCGTGTCCAGAAGGACAAAATACAGCGATACAAGATTTAAAAAAAAATTAAAAAATGTTGTTTTTTGCATTCTGGCCGAAATTGAATCTATCCACTAAAATAGGTGTAATTTTTTTTCTACTTAAAATTTTGGCTCTAACCTGCGCTCATTCTCTTTGCAATCGTTCAACCTTTAGAACACCACTTCGTTCATCCAATTTGGATGGTTTTTCGATTTTTGACAGATTTTTAAATTTCGACCATCGATTTCGTTCTCGAGAAAAATAAACATCTCAATATTTGAGAGTTTGTGATTTCAAAAAAATCAATCAATTTTAATTTTTTTTTTACCCAGTATGGCTAAAATATTTTGCCAAAGTTAAAAGTCGATCGGAGTAAAAGTAGAAGAGAGAGCCTTTTATCTAAAAACACTATTTTTGAAGATGGTGGACACGATTTGCACCCTCTGAATTTTCAAAATTCTTTTCAATGAAAATTTTATAAAATATCGTGTGAGTCTCGCTCTTTTACATGCTTAAAATTTTAAATAAAATTATTAATTATATTTAAAAAAAATAGCGAAAATATGCTTCGACCTTCAGAACCCATCTAACCCCCCAAATGACCGCTGCAAGGCCCAAACCTTTTGCCACATTTTATGTTTTCTCACCACTCGCCAAAACTTTACAAACTAAGAAACTCAATAAAAAACGCTAGCAAAAAGATGGTGCGAGTCATCAAATTTTCCTAGATCTGAAGTCGATCAAGGAAATCTTTCCTCTAATTGCAATCCTGCTCTTCATTTTCTTCTTCGACCTTCAACAATGTCTCTCAATTTTCCCCTCAACAATGTCTCATCGTTATCTCCACTTCTTCACGGAATCAAAAAAAGAAAAAAAATAATTGATCCATCAGCGAAAGAATTCGTCCCATTATCAATGTCGAGATGTCTCCTTTCTTCGTTCCTCGACTGTTTCTGCGGATGATTTTCATCGACAAACGAGTAATCGTGATTGCCACAAATTGTCCCAAATGGGGGAAGAAAAAAAAACCGAATGAAGAGAGTAAAA
Organism: Alloplasta piceator; assembly: GCA_946863875.1. Lineage (NCBI taxonomy): Eukaryota > Metazoa > Arthropoda > Insecta > Hymenoptera > Ichneumonidae > Alloplasta > Alloplasta piceator. Next base: position 8,580,343 of record OX333081.1, on the reverse strand, counting down.
TGGAGGCTTGTTTCGCTGCGCAGAATCTGGACTGACTCAATCTTCAACGAGGGTCTCTCTTTTGAGAATCGTCGTCTCTCAATGAGAATCTATCGCTCTTGGCTTCGCCGACGAGTCCGAAAGACCGGCTTGAAAAGACACCTCGGTAATTGGCTCCGGATTCGGACAACACAGATAAGCCTTTGAGAGGCTTCCCCCATAATCACCGAGCCTCGTCTTCTTCGTCGTCATATCGTCTCGTTTCATCCCTTTTGCTATCAGAGACCATCTTCGTGGATCATCAACGAGCCCAAGTGAGGAGAACTGGTCAAACATTGGAGGAAGAGAGCGGAAGAGAAAGCTTGACCGTTTCGCTGCTGGACGATGATGTGTGTCCAGCAAACGCTGATAACATCGTCGGTCTTCCCACAAACCTTGGATATATCTCCAAGGATCGACGTTGGGAAAGAGGCAGGGCTCGTTTTGACCCACGATCGGATAAGAAGAAAACGCTATTACCATCTTCCTCCATGGGGTCATCTCAAAGATCGTCATTATGGGCCCAATTTCATTTCCGGCCCAATTCAAGGCTCTACATCAAAATGAGGATGCAAATGCTGCACCCGGAAAAAAAGATCCAGTCGTAGGTACTATAATCGTTCATTTGATCATTTTTTAGTTACCTCAAAGAAAATTTTCTTTCCATCCAATTTTGGGCGATATTTACTTCCAGGGTCGCAAATGATGCATTACATTCTTTAATGCATTTGCATTTTCATTAACCATTAACGTTTAATGGTTATCGGAAATTCTTTTCATTAACCATTAAAAATTTAGTGGTAATTGGAAGTTATTTTCATTAACCATTAAAATTTAATGGTTATTGGAAATTATTTTCATTAACCATTAAAATTTAATGGTTAATGGAAATTATTTTCATTAACCATTAAAATTTAATGGTTAATGGAAATTATTTTCATTAACCATTAAAATTTAATGGTTAGTGGAAATTATTTTAATGGTTAATGGTTAATGGTTAATGGTTAATGGTTAATCTATATTTTTTCATTCCCAAAATTGCAATCAAAGTTTTGTCCATAACACATTACATTGCAATGGGTAATGGAAATTTTTTCTATTACACACTACATTGTAATGGGCAGGGTTGCAAATAATGCATTACTTTTTTTAATGCAATTGCATTTTCATTAACTATTAACATTTAATTGCTAATGGAAATAATTTTAATGGTTAATGAAAATAATATCCATTAACCATTAAATTTTATTGGTTAATAAAAATAATTTCCATTAACCATTAAATTTTAATGGTCAATGAAAATAATTTCCATTAACCATTAAATTTTAATGGTCAATGAAAATAATTTCCATTAACCATTAAATTTTAATGGTTAATGAAAATAATTTCCATTAACCATTAAATTTTATTGGTTAGTAAAAATAATTTCCATTGACCATTAAATTTTAATGGTCAATGAAAATAATTTCCATTAACCATTAAATTTTAATGGTCAATGAAAATAATTTCCATTAACCATTAAATTTTAATGGTTAATGAACATAATTTCCATTAACCATTAAGTTTTAATGGTTAAATTTTAATTTTAATGGTTAATGAAAATTAATTTCATTAGCCATTAAAAAAGTAATGGTTAATGCATTACTTTATCATTAAAAATTTCGCAACCCTGCTTCCACTATATTTATTTATTTGAATTCCCAGTCATCGAGAAACAGGCGTTGAAGAAAAATTCTATTCGTTGTTACTAAATACCTATTCACCCATAATCTCATCCGATCGTATCTGCAGTTTTGTCAGTACCCCAAAAATCCGCTAGGTGGCGACCTCTCGCACAAGCGAACCTGCCTCTCGACGCCTATATATCCTTTCCGAGCTCGTCTATGTTTGATATCTTTATTTTTCAGTATGGATATCTAATACATTGAACATTGCGGCAAAACGCAAGATGGTCGAATCCCCGAAAAGGATTCCCATAAAAAAGGGTCTTTTTTCTTTTTCCTTCTGTTAAAGAAAAGACGAAGCTTTCTGAAATTCTTTCTGAAGACTTCATATGTGTAGCTATACATTCAAAGATTGAGATGTTTAAAAATATATATTGTGCAAATATTAAAAAAAAAAATTATTTCATTTGAATACATATTTGTTCAGTTTGAAATAATATCTATCAATATTAAATAAAAATTTATTAGATCGCAATATATTTTCCTAGTAGGTCATTGAAACAAAAAATTTCGTTGACACGAATAGAGTTGTATTAGGCCGGCCTACAACTAAAAAAATTTATTTGGCTTGACTAGGATTTAGTTAAATGTACTGGATCTGTTTTCTGGGTGTGCCTCTGTGTTTTTATCCATTTTTATCCCTCGATTCTGTGAGAATTTTCCGACGGTATTTTCGAAAGAATACCGTTTGACCTTCAAAAAGGGAATTGGAGTAAGGTCCTCGAGGACTTTGTCCGGGAATCCTTGAGTGAAGTAAGGCGAAGAAAGGGAGAGAGGGTGAAAGAAGGAGAAACGTCCTGGACTTGGGCAACTGCTCGAAGATCAAAACGACAAGTATATTTGCGTGGGGAGAGAGAGAGAGACCCTCTCTCTCTTCGAGTGTTTATCCTTCGAAGTTGGAATTATTGTCGATGAGGAAGAGGGTTGAAAAGCCTCTGAGGATCGAGTTCAAAGCACTGGACAGACCAGGGTGGATTAAGGGCTGCAGCTGGTCAGAATCTCTTCGGAGGCCACTCGTATACTTATATATGGGGCGTTCCATCCCAATTAGGACAGTTTGAAATTTTTTTTATTTCCTCAAATTTTTGATATTTTTTAGTGCCAATCAAAAGACCTTTTCTGTTAAATTTCAAGATTTTGTCGATCGTTCACAAGATATGAAATTTGAAAAAAAAACGATCTTTTTTCGTTTTTTTTGGTCATAACTTCTTTAATAATAGTCCAAATGAAGTGTTTTCTTTTCCAAAAGTTTTGTTTTTATGGTATTTTCAGAAAAAAATACAAAACAAAAATATTCGACGAGTTTTTGAATAAATTTTTTGAGTTTTAAACTTTGAATCGTGTTTTTAAAAGTGAGTGCATATTTTTATTTTTTAATTTTTTTTATTTTAAACTTCTATTCCTTGAACAACTTTCAAGACCAGTCCGGTCGTGGGCCTTCCATAATTAATATTTTTTCTCGATTTTGGAAAATAAAAAAAAAAGAAATTTCTGAAAATTATTATGAACATCAATTTTTGTTACTGTACAGTTTTTCAAAAAAACATTTCGCATTAATTCAAACACTTTTTTATTGTTAACAGATTTTTTAAATTAATAATTAACGATGAGCAAATAACAAAATTCAAAAGAATAAAAATTGTTGTTATCATTGTTCATAAACAGACTTATCAATTAATTATTAATTTTAAGCACCTGTTAATAAAAAAAAGTGTCAAAATAAATTTTAAATCATGAAAAAAAAGACTATACACTATTTACAGTAACGAAAATTGATATTCATAATGATTTGTAAAAATTTTATTTTTTAATTTTCAAAAATCGAAAAAAAATAGTAATTACGGAGAGCCCACGATCGGACTGGTCTTAAAAGTTGTTGAATAGATAGAAGTTGAAAACAAAAAGTTAAAAAAAAAAAAAAAATCAAAATATACACTCACTTCTGAAAACACGATTTAAAGTTTAAAACTTAAAAAACTTACTCAAAAACACGTCGAATATTTTTTTTTTGTATTTTTTTTCTAAAAAGGCCATAAAAAACGAAAATTTTGAAAAAAAAAAAAAAACACTCAATTTGGACCATTATTAAAGAAGTTGTGACAAAAAAACCGGAAAAAGAGCGGTCTTTTTTTTTAATGTGAACGGGTGATAAAAAAAATCTCAAAATTTAACAGGAAGGGTCTTTCGATGGTTACTAAAAAATATAAAAAAATTAAGGAAACAAAAAAAAAAGTTTTCCAAACTGTCCAATTCGGGATGGAACGCCCCATATATGTGTATATAAAATATATATGTTATGTGCCAGGTCGAATAGAGGGAAACTTGAGGTGAAGCAAGTGGAGATGGGGAAATGGCTAAGTAGATTGATTCCATCCTACGTGCGGTCGTGTTTCTCTTCCTCAACGAAAGGGAGAGAAAAAAAAAAGAGCCCACCGATCGGGGTAAAAAAAGCCCGGAGAATTTTCGATGCTCTCGAACGAGACTTTTTCGCTCCAGCACACGCGAGAATTTTTTTTTTTGGCTCGCACCCCCCAAGATAAAAAAAAAAACGTCGAGTTTCAGCGGAGATCAGGAGGAGCCATTTTTCCTTCAGCCCATTTTGTTGCCTCGATCCCTTCTCGCCATTACAAGGCCTGACTTTGGTGAACGATGGAGAAGATGTAAAAGCACGAGAGAGCGCTGTAAGGCTGGATAAATATCCGGGTTCAATTTACCGGTGCGGTGATGTCGTCCTGCTCCGTCAGACGAGAATTTAATGGATATGGAAAACCCTTCGAGCAAATTACGAACGTACGCTCGACGAAAGTTACCGTGTAACAGCATCGTGATCTCTGTATTCCGATAAAGATGGTCGGTGAAGGTACATAGGTTCAGTTTCATGGAAATTTGAGAAAATATATAAATAGTAGGGCGATTTTTTTTTTCAACTTTTTTTATTTTTTTCACTCCCCACCTAAAATGTTGTTGCATATGTCTGAAAGAAACTACCCTGAAAGTTACAGCCCTTAATATTAATATTAAGTACTCGCCCTTCGCGTGAAAAGATTTCCCATCTAAAATACACGTAAATAAAAAACTTTTTTCTTCAAATTGCTATAACTCCGCGGCATTTTATGCTATCATATTGTCCTTGGTAGCAATTTACGCAGAATTGAACGATCTTCAAAAGTGTCCTGAGCAGCGTAAGTGTAATTTACACTGGTGAGATGGTACGAGTCACTAAAGTTGATTATGACCCACACTTCTCGTTTTTTTGCTGTTATTTTCGAAATTATCAACGTTATCGAAAAATTGCAAAGGAAAGTTTTGTTGGAAATTTAATTTCCTACAGAAAAGGTCCTTTAGACCTACTTGCGAAAATTGATATTTCTTGAGATATTGGACCTTAACTTGGTTTTGGTATACAATTTTTATGGTTTATTGAACCAAAAGTTTCAATTTTTTGATATTCTATATCATATCACCATATCACATATCATATCACCAGTGGCGAAATGATATGGAATATCAACAATTAAGAACTTTTGGTTCGATAAACCGTAAAAATTTTATACCGCAAATAAATTAAGGTTCAATATCTCAAGAAATATCAATTTTCTGA